>JANHAO010007228.1:0-20385 GCA_026873985.1 Saraca asoca
TGCATGTGGAGGACTTGGTTAGAGCACAAATATTTCTGCTTGAACATCCTAATCCAAAGGGGAGATATATTTGCTCACCACATGCCATAACTCTTGAAGGGATGTCTGAGTTTCTCTCTGCTAAATACCCAGAATTTCAAATACCAACAAAAGAGTGAGTTTAATATTCCTCACTTCATTTTATTTGGAAATTTTAATTTAATCTCACTATGAAATATTGAATTTTCTTTTTCTTGTGTAGCACGTTAAAGGAATTTAAGAGCTACAAACTACCTGCTATATCCTCAAAGAAGTTGATGGATGCTGGATTTGAGTTCAAGTTTGGGCTTGAGGAAACGTTTCAGGAAGCAATTCAGTGCTGCAAAGAAAAGGGTTATCTGTGATGCTTGTTAAGGGTTTAAAAAAATGTTAAATTTCTTACTAGCTCATTAAGCAATTCTAATTAGATATTTCAGGTAATTTGTTGCATCTTATTATCATATTTTAATAAGTATTTGAATCTTATATAAGATAGTATAATATAATCTGGTCTATTCATTTTATATGGTCAATGTGAGATAAATTAATCCTTTCCATTTAGTATATGATTAAAGTAATTATTATTCTTACTTTATCTATAACCTATGTTTATATTGTTTAACCTTCAACAACCATGACTTTGACTTTGTCAACTAAACTGTATCTCCATCATAATTCATCCAAGTAAAATTAATCATTCTTCCTTTACTTTTAACCTATATTTGTCATTCCCACTTTTTTAAACAATGTAATCAAATCAATTGCTTTTGGTTAAACTTCTTATTTTTCTCTTTTTTTTTTCTTTTTTTTTTCCTATGATTTTATCATATTGTGGATAAGAGAAAAAAAATATTAAGAAATATAGACAAAGCATTGATTTAATTTATTATTTAATAACTTCATTAAACAAATGTTGAAATTTTTATAATTGTCAAATAATGCAAAATAATTGTAATATAAATTATTTTTAAGAATAAAAATAATTTTGTCTAAACAAAATTTTTAAAATTATCTTATTATATATATATTTGATAACAAATAAATGATAATATAAGTTTATACTATATTATAGGATTATATATTAAACACTTGATAGTATTATATCTTATGGTTTTATTATTTTATTATATACTATAATATTTGCTTATTTTATTCTATACTATACTATGATGTCCTCCAAATGTGCCCTTATAATTTAAAAGTCTAGAATTAGACTTTTATATTTATTTTTATTTTTAATTAGATATTTATCATTACTTTTCTGTTAAGTCTTGTTAATAACTAGTATATATGGACAGTGCATTATTAATATGATATTACAATTGTTGCTATATAACTTTTATATTATTTTTATTTGTATATAAATGGAAAATAATTTTTCTTAAAGAAATTATGACAATTTGTAAAATCATTTCAATTTTAGTGAGGGGAAAAATGATTTGTGTATTGATTACAAATAAAACCTAATAAAAAAATATTAGAAAATATCCGATTTGACACAAAATTGAGTATAAAATCTAATTTAAAATCTTTAATTATAAAAATTTAATTGGAAATAAAGTAAAATAACGTAAAATAATGAAGAAAACTAAAAACTAATAAGAAATTATTTGATTGAACTCTTTGCAAATGCTTCACTTGTGCCTGTCCCATGAAATGGTCGCCAGGTTGTCCAATTGGCCTTACATTCTTTTCATTTTTTTTTTCTGTTCGTTATTTTTAAGCTAATGTCTATGTGGCTTTCGATGTTTAGTTTGGCCAAACTTCTATGTTTTGAAGAGCAAACTGCACTTATCTAAACTGTGCTTACATTTTTTAAGGTCAATATGATGATTGTATAAGACATGGTCGCATGTGATAAATTAGACAATCAAATTTTATTACATGTTATGTGAATAAATTGTATAATATAATTTTATACAATTTCTTTTTTAAATATAAAATGTTGTATATCTTTAAAATAAAAGATGAGATTTGATAAAAAATTTATTAAAAAATATATAAGATAGAAAATAATTGGAGGTATCTAATTTGACACAAAATTGAATATAAAAATCTAATTTAAAAATTTTAATTATGGAAATCTGATTAAAAATTGAATAGAATAATAGAAAATAATAAGAAATTTTTTGGTTGAACTCTTTGCAAATGCTTCATTTACTTGTGCCTGTCCCGGTGAAATTGTCGCCAGGTTGCCCGATGGTCCCATAGTTTTTTACATTTTTTTCATTTTTTTTTTGGCTCGTTATTTTTATGCTAATGTCTCTGTGGCTTTGGATGATTAGTTTTACCAAATTTCTATGTTTTGAAGAGTAAACTGCACTTACCTAAATTGGGTTTACATTTTTTTAAGGTGAATTTAATGATTGCATAAGATTTGGTAGGATGTAGTAAGCGATATAACCAAATCTTATTTTGACGAGTAAATTGTATAATAAAACATTATATACTTTTTTTCTTAAACATAAAATATTATATAACACTGTACATTTCTTAAAATAAAAGATGGGATCAAATAAACAAAATTTATATTAATAAAAACGGAAATAAAATTTTAATTCATCAATTTTTTTACTATTTATTTTCATTTATTATTTATTACCATTTACCATTATTATCACTGCATTATAGAAGTCATACTAACAACAATAAAATTAAACTTAAGATGGAAGCTTCTAAAAGAAAGGATGGTAGAGTAAATTATATAATATAATCTTGTATAATTTCTCTCTTAAACATAAAATGTCATATAATATTATACTTTCTTTAGAGTATAGGACGAGACCCAATCATAATAACATGTATATTAAAAAAGAAATTATAATTATATTTTTTAATTATTTTATTATTTATTATTGTTATCCTTACCTTAGAAGTCATGCTAACAAATGCAAAAGTAAACTTAAGATGGAAGCTTTTTTCTTTAAAAAAAAAAAAAGAACATAAAATGGAAATTAGAAGTCATAGTAATGACAGTAAAGCAGAACTTAGGATGGAAGCTTTCAAAAGAAGGAAGATAAAATAGAATAGTGACAATAATAAAGTAGAAGTTATAAGGATAATGAAGCAGAAGTTAGTATGGAAGTTTTTTAAAGAAGACAAAAAAAAACAGTTGGGGTGAGAGAGGCTCGAACTCTCGACCTCAGGATAACTCAGAAGATGCTATGAGACCTACGCGCTAGCCAACTGCGCCACCACCCCACTTGTTGTTTAATTTTCAACCTCTTCTTTTAGAATATACTAGTCACAGTTGGTATTTTGTGATGGCCGAATGCTGTATTGACAACCACACAGATATAATCACATTTACCCATGAATCCTTTTTGTCGGCCATGGTATTAGCAATAAATGAAGCTACGTTTGCACAATAACAATAAGTCCTCAAATAACCTTCATCACGCAGTTTTAATCATTAATTTCTTCTATAATAATCTAATGGCACATAGTGTGTATATCTCTTGTGGATAATTTAAATGTGTATTGAACTTTCTCTTACGGGGATTCAGTGGTTAGACTTGATATAAGGAGGGGAAATTTTTATGGTTGCCATAAATGATTGCCGTTAATCTTTGTACCTCTCATTGTTAATAATTATTTTCACAGTTACCATCATAAATTATTAGTGTGATCATATCATTATTATTTAATCTATCAAACATTATTATCATCATCTCTTTTATCGTTATCATTTTATCCATAATCAATTTTACTTTATCATTATCATCATTTATCATGATTATTTATAATTAATTCTTTTCCTTTCACAATCATCATCATTATATAATAATAATTTTATTTAATTTAAAATTTTAATATTATATGTTATCTTACATTATAAAATAAAAAATATATAGCATACGTGTATATATGCTATCTATTGATGTATTAAATATTGTATAATATAAAAGTTTATATTATACATATTAGATGCTTTATAAATCCTATTCAATGGAATAAACTGGCTTTAAGGTATAAAATAGTTACGTCTGCTTTTAAATTTCTAAAAATATACACTTCTCTTCCTACTCTTTATATGTTAAACACATATTTACCTTTAAAAAATAAATTAAAATAATGAATATATATTTTTAAAAATATAAAAGTATCAATATAAGTAAATTAAATCTCATGGAAATAAGTGTATTTTATCTTATTTTTTAATTCTTTAAAATATAAAAATAATTAAAAAAAAAGTGCATTCCAATGATTGAATATAATAAATACCAATTATGTTATCAACTATATTGGGTCACATTTTAGCGTAGTTTTTTAAAACCGGATCGCAGGCAAGACTAAGATTCATTGGTTTACTGGATTAACCACTTATTCACTTTTTGTTCTGGGTAGATAGAAGAGGAAACAAAACAAACTAAACTCTACCACTGCTTGACTACAGGACGCCAAGAAGATAATACCAGGACTAGGAAGAGAAGAAGAATAGCCATCGAAGCCCAGATCCAAGCTCAAACCAATACTAGCACAAAAATCCATTGCTCTGTTTAGTTTCATGATAAATATGACGAACTCCAACCTTCCAAGATCTTTGTAACAGAGCTTGAATGGAAGAAACAAATTGATTTAAAGGATGATAAGCAGAGTAAGCAAGAGAAACAAATTGAACTGTTGACTGGGAATCCAATTCCAAAACAAGAGACCGAAACCCCATCTCTCAAGCCATTTGAAGACCATAAAAAAAATACCCCACAGCTTTACTTCAAGGACTGAATAACACCAAATTTTATGAGAAAAAGGTACTTATAAACTCCCATTATTGTCGTGAGCATCCCACCGCAACCTATTGTAGCAGACATGTTAACAGCTCTATCAACATTTAATTTAACACCTCTAAGAATTGGTTTTCGCCAAACAATCAGCCGCTCACGATTAGCACGAATACAGGAGCCATCTGATAAAATATCTTTTCGAGCCTGGCAAACTTCCGAAGCTTCAACCACAATGCTCATCACCAAATCCTCGTCAGTAGCATCATCATCAAAAAGTCTGGTGTTTCTATCTGACCAAATAGAGTAAGTAGCTATCCCAAAAATTCTTTCCAATCCAAGTCTTCCAAAGAACCTAGATTATTCCATAGATTATGCTCATCACTAATTGAATCAATTTTGAATTAAAACATATATATTATATATATTTATAATATTTTGATTCACGATAGAAATAAAAAAATAATGCAACACAAGTTAATGATATAAATAAAAAAATAATAAGAGCACAAGTGATATAATAATAATTTATATTAAAAATAATTAAAAAAATAAGACACGTTCGATTGGTTTACACCCCAATTGTTGTGAAATTTTAATTCTCTTTAAAAAATAAATTTAGGAATTTTCAAGATACCCTTTATTGAAACTAGTTGAAGTTATAAGTTGATAGTAGGTATAATTTTTGTATTTAAAACTCTTTCTCTATCTTGATTTTTAAGTTTCATATTCCATTCTAGTATATTAGGGATAACTCAAGTGTTGCACAAATTTATGTTATAAATAAACTAAATATTCATTTTATGTTATGAAATTAACTAATTATTCTAAGAGCAAGATAGAAATTCTCCTATCCAAGACTAAATGGACACTTCTCTTCCAAGGGGAGAAGAAATTTTGATGTAGGGCTTATCTTATGTATTTTTAATTTTATTTTTATTGCATTTTTTTGTATTTTTCATATTGACATTGATTGACGTGATAATTTAATACTTTGGCTTACAAAAATATATGATTTGAATTTTGCATACAAATTTGATTAAAAACATAGATGTAATTTGAATAAATTTTAACTTTATACAAAATTTGCATTGTATAAAATTATTTCTAATATTCAAAAAATGTAAAGCTCATCCTCATCTACTAAGGTTGAAGATTGCCTATTTTGCGGCGATAATTCTTTAGCATGCTCATTGCGGGTGCCATTTCTATTATGGCATTTTGACAATTCAAAAGATACAACATAGATTGGTTCATGACAAGAAGATTCAGGATATAATTTAATACCTTCTTCCTTACTTTGCAATTCAAATCTTGGTGTTTACCAGGGTAAAAAGACTATCAATTGCTATGCGTCAAAGGAGGACGCTATGATGGAACTCAACCTCAACACTATGCATTTGTTGATCTTGAGAATATAATCTCTCCCATGAGCTAATAATTCCCTAAGAAAATTGCACTTGGAGCAATTATGCATGTACTACAAAAATTCATGAAAAATGAAATGATTAATTTTATTCTCTAACTTTTCCCTTCCCCAATATCAGTGCAATCAAGGTGGGAAATATGTGTCAAAAAGCATATTTTTCTAAGACACCTGGCTATTCTATCCGAATCTTCAAACAAAAAATTAAAATAGGAAAATTAAAATGGTGATTTGAACCTATCTTCTTTGTCTCGTTCTTTATCTGTCTTTAGGTAACAATTGTTTTTCTCAATTTTATTAATAAATGATATTGTGTGGATGAGATAAATTATATGCTGATTATGTTTAATTTTGTGTCTTAGTTATTTTTTAATTTTGGATCCTAATAATATATTATGTAAAAAATTAAGTGCAGATTTGAATCACAATTTTGTGGTTCAAATACTAATTTGAAGCCTGATTAAATCCACAATAATACTTTAGAAAAAAATGAAATATGTCCAAATTTATTTGTTGAAATTTAGATTAGATAATCATGGATCATAAGTGGATGTATGTTAATTGGTTGAGTGAAGAATATACAAAGGGGGTTAAGGAGTTTATGAGATTTATTGTTGATCAACGTGCTACAAATAGCAATAAATTGAATAGATGTCCTTGTGTGAGATGTTATTGTGTTAAGAAAATGAAAAGTCAATGAAGTAAAAGATCATTTATTTATTCATAGCATTAAAAAGGGTATACACGATGGATATGACATAGAGAAAATGAATTATTTAATATGTCTAGTAGTTATTAGGACAAGGGAGGCTACTAGAATGATGAAATTGATGTGGGTTTGCCTGACTGATTGGAGGATATGGTACATGATTCTATTGAAAATAATTTTATTGAGCAATCACATATCTTTCAAAGCTTGTTAAGTGATGCAAGAAAGCCTTTATATCTAGGTTGTAGTAAATTTGCACAGTTGTCTCTTATGTTGAGATTGTTCAACTTGAAAGCAAAAAATAGGTAGAGTGACAAGAGTTTCACAGTCTTACTTAAAGTGTTTATAGATATACTTTTAGAAGGTAATGAACTTTTGAATCGTACTTACGAGGCCAAGAAAATATTGTGCCCATGGGTACGGAGTATAAGAAGATATATGCTTTCCTTACTGATTGTATATTATACTGAAAAGACTACAAAAGTTTATATGAGTGCCCAAAATGTGGGGCATCACATTACAAATTAAAGAAAAATAAAAGGGTTTTGCTAAGGTATTATGGTATCTTCTAATAATACCAAGGTTTAAACGCATGTTTGTTAATGCAAGACATGCTAAGAACTTAACGCTGCTTGTGGACTAGATGATTTCTAATGATAAGCTTTGAAATCTGGCTGATTCTCCTCAATGGAAAATACTTGATTCATTGTTCTCTAAATTTGGTAGTAAAATAAGAAACCTTAAGTTTGGACTTTGTACATATGGATTAAACTTTTATGGTGACCTGAGTAGTAAACATAGCACATGGCCCATTCTATTGGTGATTTACAATCTATCTCCTTAGTTATATATGAAGTGCAAGTATATAATATTATCATTGATGATTTTAGGCCCTAAACAACCAAGAAATAATATAGATGTCTTTTTTACACTATTTATTGAAGCCTTGAGAATGATGTAGGATAAAGATGTATCGATGTTTGACCCATTTCATCAAGAGTCTTTTTAGTTGCATGCCTTGCTCTTTTGCACAATAAATGACTTCCCAACTTATGGAAACTTGTCTAGATATAGTGTTAAAGGACATAAAGCATATCCTATGTGTGAGAACAATACATCTTCTTGTCAACTGAAGCATGGAAAGAAGGCAATGTATCTTGATTCTCAGAGATTCTTTCCTCAGTTCCACCATTATTGTAGGCAAAGAAAGGCTTTCAATGGGTCATTAAAGGACAAAAAAAGCTCCAATGCCATTAACTGGGGACTAGGTTTATGATTGGGTGAAAAATATTGATATTATTTTTGGCAAACCTTATACACCTACTAGTGATAAGACGTGGAAAAAAATGTCCATGTTCTTTGATCTTCCATATTGATAAATATTGTTTGTGAGACATAATCTTGATATGATGCATGTGGAAAAAATTTTCTATGATAGTCTTATTGGAAAGCTTTTGAACATACCTAGTAAGACCAAGGATGGAGCAAAAGTTAGACTAGACTTGGTTGAAATGGCAATACGAAAGGAACTAACACTAGAGAAGAATGGTCAATGTATGTATTTGCCTCTAGCTTGTCATACTTTGTCTAGAAAAGAGAAAACAAGTTTTTGTAAGTGTTTACATGGTGTTAAGGTGCTGCAAGGGTATTTTTCAAACATCAAAAGCCTTATTTCAATGAAAGATTTGAAATTAGTCAGTTTGAAGTCTCATGATTGTCATGCTTTTATGCAACAGTTGTTATTAGTGGCTATCTGGTTAACATTGCCTAAACATGTAAGACATGCTATTACTAGACTTTGTTTTTTCTTCAATGCAATATGTAACAAAGTTATTGACCCTGAGAAATTTGATAACTTGTAAAGGGAAGTTATTATTACATTGTGTGAACTTAAGATGTATTTTTCACCTTTCTTTTTTGACATCATGGTGCATCTGGTTGTTCATTTGGTAAGAGAGATAAAACTCTATGGACCGGTTTATTTGAGGTGGATGTGCCCATTTAAGTGATATATGAAAATCCTAAAAAGGTATGTGAGGAATCGACATCAGTCTAAAGAACGTATTATTAAAGGCTACATAGCTGAAGAGGTTATTGAGTTCTACAGTGAACACTTATCAAATGCAAAAGCTATTGGAGTTCCTAAGTCTTATCATAAGGCAAGAATTATAGGTAAACGTATACTGAGGACCCAAATGGGGAGCATCACTTGTGAAATGTGGTGACAAGCACATCTTTATGTCCTACATAATATAGTGAAGAAATGGAGCCTTACTTGGATGAGTATATAACCTTTACAAGAGAGCAAAATTGTGGAAATAATGAACAATGGATACAAGCTAAACACAACCGCTCCATTATCACTTGGTTCTATTTTCAAGTTTGTTTTCAGTTAGTACAAACACCAAA
This sequence comes from Saraca asoca, assembly GCA_026873985.1. Lineage (NCBI taxonomy): Eukaryota > Viridiplantae > Streptophyta > Magnoliopsida > Fabales > Fabaceae > Saraca > Saraca asoca. The sequence goes on from JANHAO010007228.1 coordinate 9,284, forward strand.
TGATGTTTCTAAGACTATAAGATGGTTGGCCCATAGGCCTCACATGGAGATCTTATCTTATTGTAGATATAACATCAATGATTATTCTTTCTACATAAAAGGATAAGATGATAGGAGCACTACACAAAATAGTAGGGAAACTTTGACGCCCCACTCAATGCATGTTTTTAATTCCAAAGATAAAAACTATGTATATATGAATATGTCATATTACAGGATCATTAAAAACATATGGGAGCTTGACTATATCAAATTCAAGGTGTCTGTGTTTCGATGTAAATGGGTTGAGAATAATAATGGCATCTAAGTTAATGAGTTAGGGTTCACGTTAGTGGATCTTAATAGGGAAAGTCATAATGGGAAATCATTTATAATGGCATCCTAAGCAAAACAGGGTTTTTATATCATAGACCCAGTTGATAAGAAGTAATTTGTAGTTCTTCAAAGGAAGAGACAAATTGTTAGTGACGAGGATGAAGAAGAGATAAGTAATAATATTAAGAAGACCCTTCTTTTTTCTTCAAAGCTACCTCTGATGAATGATTAAAGCAACTTGGAGGAGTTCTATATGCAAGATGATCATAGTAAAGGAATATGGGTTGAAGATCCTTTTAGAGAATAAAATTAAGAAAAATTGAAAGTAATTAATTGTGTTTATTGACAACTATATAATTTTAAATTTAGATGCCTATACTTGATATATATTATGTATTTATTATATATAGATAACTAACTATACAATTTTTAGTTCAGATGCTTATACTTGCTTATATTTTTCTTAAATTAAGATGACTTAATAATAAAATTATTTAATTTTAGTGGAGTAGAAATTTCCTGAGGAAGGAATTCAGCTATCTAATAATAATATACAATCTATATAACCTCTTGAATATTGGTTTGCTTATATAAAATACATATATCAATTTGCTAATTTCATAAAAAATAAAATTCTATTTTTCAAATAAATTGAATATGGGTTGAAGATTCTCCTAGAGAAAAAAATTAGTAAAATTTGAAAGTAATTGATTGCGTTTATCAACAACTATATAATTTTTAGTTTAAATGCTTGTACTTAATATATTATTTGTTTATTGTATATAGGCAATTAACTATATAATTTTTAGTTTAGATGCTTATACTTGATTTTATGTTTATTAAAATTAAGATGACTTGATAATAATATTGTTTGATTATGTGTTTGTTTGCATTATAGGATATGACAACACTTGAAATTTCTTTCAAGTAATTGATTGTGTTTATCGTATACATAGGCAACTATATATGATTTTAGTTTGGATGCCTACACTTGATATATTATGTGTTTATTCTTACCTTAGTTATATATATATATATATATAAATACAACTTAGACTTATATGGATGGACATAGCAACAATTAAAATATTTATTACTTGAAGCTTTGATCAATGTTAGAAATTGCATAATAAGAGAAGACTTAATTGAAGGAGAAATACAATTAAGGAATAGTCAGAAAGTAAGTAAAATTATCATTATATATTAACTTGTTAAAATGACATGTTCTGATTTTAATTTAGTTTTATAATGTCTTATATTTTTTGTTGATCTAATAAAATGATCGAAGTTATTGAAATTGGGATAGCATTGAATGATTGTATATTTTGGTTCAATGGTTGTTTCTGTCAAAATGTAAATCGCAACAGATTTCTATAAAAATATTATTAGCTTCTATAAAAAAATGTAGCTGGCATCAAATTTTTTTTAGGGGAAAAGACGTCAATTTTTTACAAAAACTTATATCTTTTTGTCCCCTAAAAATGTCAGATGTAATAAAAAATTGACACCTGTTCTCAATGTTGGGAAAAGAAGTCAACTTTTTATTACATTCAACGTCTTTAATGATTAAGAAAAGAAGTTAGTTTATGATAAAAACCAACGCTTTAGTGAAAGAAAAGATGTTAGTTATTTATAAAAAAACTAACATGTAAAAATTTTTTCTAAATAAAAAGATATTGATTTTATATTGAAAGACTAACGTTGTTTTCTATTTTGCATGTTGATTTTAAAAACTTACGTGGATTATTCTAACCTACCATATTGTTCATATAGATGTTAATCTCTAAACCAACCTGGAATGTGTTAAAAAAACAATGTGGAAATGCATTTCTGGAATAGTGCAACTAAAATTACTGATCTTAATAATTTGTCTTGTCTCTTTGTAAACAATAACCCATTGAAAAATTGGGTAAGAGGTTAAAGATAAATAATGGAAAGAAGGGGAGATGAAGAAATCAAATTCAAAATATCTGCATATCATATTAAACTTGAGAACTTGCAACCCTGTTTTAAAATTGTGATCTAGAACTATAATATTATTGTTGTACAAGATCTTACAATTACAATCTTTCACAATTTTGTTTTTCACAATATAATTATAACCATAATTTAGAACTATTTAGCTGTACCTTTAGCTCATTGTATAAAGACAGAATAAGAAAGTTAACTACTCATCCAGTAAGAAAATCAAACTTGTATGCTGTGCTTTTCATCTGTGTCAAACAGAATCTAGCAATATACAAAATACTTAATTATCTAGAATTTTTAGTATTGAATCAGCATATTACAATATTAACTTTGATTCTGTACTATCAGCCATAAGATTGATACCTATTTTAATACTCTACTTCAAGCATAGCATCTGCAATAGACAGAAAAAAGTATTAATTGCCACTTTCATAAAACCCTATTACTATACTAAATATGTTTAGCCAGAAGCATGGATGTAAATTTCAACCGCATATGCTCTTCACCATTTTTTGTTTAATTACATTTTACCTTCTTACACTTTGTATGCTTGTTATTATAGTCTACTTTTATTTATAATTAACTCCCTGCCATTATTTATTTGGTATTTTCGCTACAACTTATTTTACGTAGCAAACATTTGTTTATATGTCCAGTTTAAGTATGAATGATATAATAAAAATCCTAGAATATTCAAATGAAATGGCATAACCTTTGTGATTTGCACATGATAAATATGGTGCTTTATGAAAATTTTTTTTTGTCAAACCCTGATTTATCATGAACTCAATGAGCAAGGTAGGTACAATAATAAAGTTAAATACACAAAACTGCTCTGTATTTTGAGTGATATGTAAATAACTCTCTAACTTTTAAAAAATGCATCCTACCTTCTTTGCATTTTAGTTTAAGTGTACTTTATCCACATTTATATATTTTCTATTTATAAACTTAATAAAACACTCATGTAATTATCATATGATTCGAAAAAACTTCATTTTCTTTCAAAAACTGAAAAAAAATCCATTATTTCTAATTTTAATCTAATTATAAAGTTTCATATCAAAATGTTAGGGCACATATAAAGTAAAATAAGAAGAGATATTGTTTTCCCTCTCCAAAAATTAAATTTTCATTTTCCTTATAAAAAATTAAATTTAGTTTTTTGATATTTTTCTTTCCAAAAATTTAAATTTTTGTTTTTCTTCTCCAAAAATTAAGTTTAGTTTTTGGATATTTTTTCAAAAAAAAAATGATGGTTTGTAGTAATCAAGTAATAATCATATTTCATTAGGCATAAGGATAAAAGATATATGAAAGTTGGTAAAATATACATGATTTAAAGTACCAGGTGGTTAGATGCACATTTTTAAAGATCAAATAGTTATATACATATAATCCAAAATACAAAGGTTTAATGTATTTTAATCTAACAATACATATAAATCCCATGTGTGCTAGCAAGTTCCACAAATTTTATTTTTATATCTCTTGAAAATGTTATTTTACATTTAAATATATACACGAAAAAATGTTTGCCACGCAATAGAATTTGTAAAGGAAATCTTCAAATAAAAAATAACAAAAAATAACTATAAATAAAAATAAATTATAAAATTTAATTACAAACAAAGTTCATGATAACATAATTATAAATTGAAGTAAGTTATAGGAACAAATATATAATCAAATTATTTAGTTTTGTTAGTCCCAAAAATAATGATCTTTTCCTTTTTACTAATACTCTTTTGATTTAAATTCTAGTTTGTTTTACAATAGTGGAAGTCTTTAAACAAAATTATCAAAGTATCTTTATTGAATGACAAAGATTTAATTAGAGTCACTAATTTGATGTAATGCAGAATTCAATAATAGAATATCAGTTAAATAAAATAGTAGTGCAACAGAGTTTATGTGTGCAGAATATATATGAGCAGCAAAAAAATAAATTGTAGTAAGGATAAAGAACAATAAAGAGCACTAAGATTTTAAAGTGGTTCAACTTCAATTACAACCACAATTGAAGTCTATATTCACTGGACAATCCTCAACCTTAGAAAACACAAGAATTAACTAAGCTCTTATAGACTAGTTTATATACAAGATTTGACCAGGCTCTTACTAACTTAATTACACACAAGACTTAACTAAGCTCTTACTAACCTAGACACAAAAATTCTTTCACCTCCTACAAACTATGATCAACCTCATAATTTTAAAAGATACTACAAGAATTCATTACATCTTCAACTAATTATGATCAATCTTATAATTAAAGAAAATGTAAAGGGGAGATCAATATCTTCCTTTGTATCTCAGATTTCTGTCAACTTAAAAATCTAAAAACAAAAACAAGAATAGGAAAGTAAGAAATACAATACCTAATTAAGATGTAAATCTCAATTATCTAATGTGTGTTCTTGTCAAATTTGATCCAAGAACCTTTGATTTGATGTAATTTGATAAGGCAGTGATAAATCTATTTTAGCTCTGTTATCTCTCTATTTTTCACACTTGAGGATATGAAAGAGTTATGAAAGTTATGTTTTGAAATGAAGGACAGATCTATTTATAGTGTGGTAACCAACATTTGAAAAATAACTAACTTTTTAACTGTGAATCAATTCGTGAATTGATTTAGAATGGTTACCAACTAATAAATTGATTTGTGAATCGATTCGTCTATAAAAATCATCAAGAACTTCATGACCAAATCGATGCATGAATCAATTTACACTATAATGTAAAGAAGTCATGAATCAATTGCTTAATTGATTCAAAGAATTTTGTAACTTTTGGTAAAAATATTTTTCAAAACAAATCTTCATGAATCGATTGCTAAATTGATTCAAGTATATTTCATAAGATTTTTAATATAAATCATTTCATGTATCAATTCATATAGTGAAAAGATAGTTTTTATAAAACTTGTACTTGTGAAAGGGCACTTAAAAACTTAGTTAGAAAAACATTTAATTTTAAGCTCAATTCACTTGATTTATTTCTACCTCAGTTCAACTATTTTAAGAAACTTATTTGGATTAAATTGAATGAGAACATGCTTACAAAAGATCCTAATAAAATCAATAAAAATGTTATAATTGATGTGAATCTCTTGAAGGTCACTTGATTAACTTTGAATCTGCAAAATTAACAAGCATTTAAACATATGATTAGATCGTGATATTAATCAAAATTATTTTTCAACATCAAAATAGAAGAAAACATGATAGCAAGGCTAACAATCTCTCCTTTTTTTATGGTGATAAATAATTTTAGATAAGTATGAAAAAATCAAAATTTAGATGAAGGTCTTTACTCATTTTTCTTTTATTTCTAAAATCTCATTATACTTTTGTCTAAAATCTCATTACTTCTCCCCTTTTAGGACATCAAAAAGAAATAGTGCATCATCAAAGAGAGAAGTAGAAAATTTTGATAAAATTAGAAATCATTATTAAGATAGAACAAAATATTAAAATATAATCCATAATATCCATATTATTAAAAACTTAAGCTCCCCTTGAGCTAATGATTCTTATAATTTGTTAAGAAATTTGTGCTAAAGATTGATATAAAAGTTATTGCATGAATCAACTTATATATGTATGCCTCAGGTTTTGAATCAATTCAAAAATTGATTCGTGTAGCTGGATAAAAATTTTCAAAAATTTTGGAACACTTGCCAAAAAATTGAAAATTTGATGAATCAATTGATAAATCGATTTGATCAGAATTGAATCAATTTGGGGATCGATGTATTCATGTTGATAATAAAATTTTCAAAATTTGAGATCTTCCCAAAAGATTAAAAATTTTATCAATCGATTAACTAATCAATTCATAGTATAAAATTTTAAGTTGTGAATCGATTCAAAAACTCATAGAAATCCTCGAAAAATTTGAATCGATTCAAGACTTGATTCAGAGAATCCTAAAATCAATTTTCATATAGTTTTATTCCAAAATTGCTAACACATAATATATTTATTAGCAGTAATCAATTCAACACTTTTTATACCTCAAATTTTATATTGAGTACCTATAAAATAAACATAGGAGAATCTCCGATGCCTAAGTTAGAATTTGCAAATTAAACATATAATCAAATACAAGAGAAAAAATAGCAAAATATATTGAATATTCACTAAGGGGTTTAACATTCTCAGTTATGTGGTGAAAGCAACTGCTATCTAAAAGTTACTTCTTCTTTTTCTCACAAACCTGCAAAATAGAATTATGATTGTCTTGATGGTACATAATGGATCTTGGGTCCATATTTGTTAGTGTTATGGGTGTTATTTGGGTATGAGGTTCAAGAAGGGCGACATCCAGGGGAGTATAATCAAACGAAGAAAGGATCCAAGGCAGAATTCAACAGAAAGAGACCACGAGGGCCCGCTATGCCACGAGGTCTCGCTATACCGCGGGACTAAAGATATGAAGGGTTATAATCATGCCGACCAAGACCAATAGGCAACCAAACGAGAACGAAGGTAACGACCCTGAGACCTCGACCCACGATCTCCCCTTTAGCCCATCGCTAGCTGATGATCATACAAAGTTTAGTCAACAGCCTAAAAAGCACCAGAAGAGTTGACAGCTCAGGCCTCAGGCAATACACATCAGCTCCCCGAAAATCCGACAATGATTTGTCCAGCATTAATTGTCTGACGACAAGCATTTAATGCTAAGAACCGCGAAAGTGATCATTTTGTCGATTAAGAAGATTACTCTTATAACCCTCTCCCTCACTATAAATTGAAGGGAAGGGACCATAGGAGAGGGGAGAGAAAGAATATACAGAAAACCCCACTAGTGAAAAAGAGTCTCTTACATCTATAATTCTCATTAGAAGGATACACTGTGAGTCGCGGTAAAGTAATTTAGCCATTGTAACTCGGTCTAACAAGACCTTTGGAAAGCGAATAACAAAAGAGTAACGTGGACGTAGGGGCCAATAATTGGCTTTAGCCGAACCACGATAAGTCCTCGGTGTTATTGTCCTCTTCCTAATTTTCTCCTTAAACTTTTGCTGCTCATCTTCACTCTTTCTTAAACATGCAGTCAGGGGTGTTTTACTAAGGAAACCAGTTAACCGAATTTTGGTGTCAACATTTTGGTGCTAGAAGGAGGGTCCCCACTGCATATTCCCACTACATTTCCTCATTCGTAACCCCCAAGAAGTTCTGGCAGACACGATGGCAAGGAAGAAAACCATCGGGAATACCGAGACTCCCACCGGTCAACCAGAAGGCCAAAGGTAGCAGCAAGACACGATCACTCCTATGGTAGGCCTCGAAGCCGGTGACATACAGACTTAGCAACAGCGCCAAGAGGCTCTCGACAAGCACCAGGAGGCTCTGGAAAACACCTTAAAGGAACTGGCTGATGCAGTCCAGACATTGTCTCAGGCACACACCTGAGATGCACCAAGACAGAGAGAAGCAGTTACCACTAAAGACGAGCGCCGTCGCTCGGAAACCTTACATAATCGGCATGCCAGGACAGAACATCAGCGGACCCATTCACTTCATTCCTCAAGTTCATGATCGAGATCTAAAGTCCATCGACTTCGGGAGAACGGTGAAAGCGAAAGAAACGACGAGGAGTCACATCAAAATGAAAGCTCGAAAGAAACCAACGGCAATGGGGAGTCAGATCATAGCTCGACCGATTGCGAACATGGCCCGAAGTAGGGAACCTCATATTGGTGTCATCACCGAAAGCAGGAGTGAAATAAAAAAAGGCTTCTGATCATCATCTAAACCCCCGGGACCCAAAGGTCAAAGAACTGCTTCAGAGAATGGAAAGATTGGAGAAGAATTCCACCTCTCGAGAGAAGCACGAATCTCACGAGGGGAGAACCCCCCTCTCTCGCCAAATTGAGACGGAGCCTCTCCCTCGCAGGTTCAAATTTCCAAACATCCCCCTGTACGACGAGAATAGTGATCCTCATAATCATTTGGACGCTTTCAACATCCAGATGGATTTACAAACTTCCAACCTATTGGTGAAGTGTCGAGTCTTTCCGGCAACCCTCGGGGAGATACCGTTAACATGGTTCAGAAGCCTCCCAGCCCGCAGTGTAAAAAGCTGGGATGAATGTCAAACCTAATTCCTTGACCAATATAGGGCGCTAAAAAGGTAGCTCACCCCTTCTTGCCACTTGGCCACAGTCTTCCAACGAAAAGACGAATCGTTCAAGGATTACATTATGAGGTTCCGACAGAAAGTCAGAAATGTTGATAGTCCGTCAGATGAGAGTGTCGTTACAGTGATCTCTATCAGGCTTCGAAAGGACAGGAAGCTATGAAGACATATACAAATCCCCTGTCAAAAGTCTAGGCGAATTCTATGAGCGGGCCACAAAGGAGGTCCATTGGGAAGAAACTTTTGGCCCTAAGAAGCCGAAAAAGAGAGATGATGGGGAAACCTCCAGGGGAAGAAAAGGAATGAGAATGAGAACAACAAAAGAGGTCGAGAAGATGGCCCAAGGGGTCAGGTCATAAAGAAAGTTCAAGCTGAGCCTTATCAGCCTCCACGTCACTACGAGACTTACACTGCTTTATCAGACATTCCCGACAGAATTTACGCTACGAAAAGAGGGAACGAGGACTTTGGACGACTTAGGCCCATCAGGACCCCGTTGATAGAAGAAATCAAAACAAGTTCTGCGCCTATCATAGTAAGGTTAGGCATAATACATCAGACTATTAGCCGTTAAAAGATGCCATTGAAGACCTAATCAAAAGAGGTCATTTAGGAGAATATGTGGCAGGAGGCCCGGGGCAGAGATCCCTGCACCCCCGGCAACATACATCACGGCGCCATCGGACCCCTGAGAACGAGGGGGCACCCTCTGTGAGGACGATATTCACCATTCATGGTGGGCCCCACCTCGGCGGCACGACGAATTGGTCGCGTAGTCGTTATGTTCGAGACGCGGGTCATGTTTTCCTTGCCAGCCATGAACAAAATGATAGGCCTACCAAAAAGGCTAAGGCTGTCACGAATGACATCACGTTCACCAAAGAAGACACGACGGGAGTGCGCTACCCGCACAATGACGCCATCATCATATAAGCGAAGATAGCCAATGTGGAAGTAAGGAGAATAATGCTAGATACCGGAAGCTCTGTAAATGTGATGTATAAGGCATGCTTCGATCAGATGAGCATGGAGACAAGATAGACTGATCCATCACCAGCCCCCCTTTATGGATTCACCAGGGATGGAATACTTCCGATAGGGCAAATTAAGCTCCCGCTCACCATAGGAGACCTGGACTGTCAAGCCACTATCATGACAGATTTCTTGATCATTGATTGCCCTTCAGCATACAACGTGGTACTAGGATGACCCGTCATGAACGAGCTTGATATGATAGTGTTAACCAAGATGCTTGTCATAAAGTTTCCTACCCCAGACAGGACAGGGTGTATCCGAGGTGAACAGCAGGCAACCGACCATTGTTACGAAGAAGCGAACAAGCTCGGGGTGCAAAAAAGAAAGGTGGACATGGTCTACGACAGATACTCCCACCCGATGAGCAAAAAAGGGGTTGCTTACGACCTCGACCCCCGAGAAATGGACAAGGGACAAACTGCTGGGCCAACTAAAGATCTGGAAGAAGTGCGGATAAGTGAGAAAGATGAGGAGAGATGCCTGAAAGTAGGAAAACAACTGCCACCCGACGTGAAGACACAGTTGGCAGACTTCCTCAGGGAAAACGTGGATGTTTTCGCTTGGAATCATGAGGATATGGAAGGCATTGACCTAAAGATAATATCCCACTCGCTGAACATCGACCCTCTGGCCAAGCCTATCTGTAAAAAAAGGAGGCCAATGACCACCGAGCGCTACGCGGCACGATATCCCACCTAGGTAGCTAATCTAGTCCTTGTTAAGAAAAAGAACGGTAAGTGGAGGACGTGTATCGATTTTACAGATCTAAATCGAGTTTGTCCAAAAGACAGCTTCCCCCTACCAAGGATGGATCAGCTTGTCGACGCAACCACGAGGCATGAACTCCTAAGCTTCATGGATGCTTACTCAGGATATAATCAGATTCCAATGGATGCACGAGATGAAGAACACACCTCATTTGTCACCGATCAAGGATTGTATTGCTATAAAGTGATACCCTTCAGACTCAAGAATGAGGAGGCGACATACCAGCGACTAGTAAAGAAGATGTTCCAGGGGCAAATCGGTAAGACAATGGAGGTTTATGCGGATGACATGCTTGTAAAATCTAAGCGGTTCGTCGATCATGTCCATGACTTGGATGAAATGTTTCAGATCCTAAGAAGATATTGGATGAAGCTAAACCCCCTTAAATACGCCTTTGGCGTAGCCTCGGGAAAATTCCTCGGCTTCATGGTCAATAACCGAGGGATCGAGGCTAACCCAGAAAAAATTAAAGCTCTTCTCGACATACGTTCTCCCACTGGCCTCAAAGATGTCCAAAGCTTGAACGGTCAAGTTGCCGCCCTAAGTTGGTTCATCTCGAAAGCCTCCGATAAATACATCCCTTTCTTCGACGTCTTTCAGAAGGCCAAAAGGTTCGAATGGACCGAAGAGTGCAAGGATGCGTTTAGGAAACTTAAAGATTATCTTGGCCAGGTGACCCTCCTTTCTAAACTGAAAGAAGGAGAAAGGCTGACTAGCTATCTTGGGGTATCACAATATGCCCTAAGTGCGGCATTGACGCGAGAAGAAGGGGGCATTTAGCTCCCCATATACTACATAAGCAAGAGGTTGTTGGATGCAGAGACAAGATACTCCCCTATGGAGAAACTTACGTATTGCCTAGT
>JANHAO010007229.1:0-20398 GCA_026873985.1 Saraca asoca
TTTGAAGCAAACCTCATATTCATGTAAAAGACTTACTTTCAAGAGTAAATGTATAATCTCCGAAAATATAAACAGTAATAGAATTGTAGTTTTTATTGGGATTATCTACTCACTAAGTTTCCTAGAAACTCACTCCTGTTGTTTCCATGTTTTTCAGTGCCAGATCAGTTCCTGAGTTCTCTCCATTCAGTCATATACTTTCCGCAGAGATAAAGGTATAAATGATAATGTGGCATGACAGTTGGATAGAAATACATATTGCATTATGTATGTAATTGTCGTCTGGACACCCAGTAGGATGTGTTCTATATAGTCTAGGCCACTGCGTATCTGTTATATGTTTATACAGGTTGAATGGGTGTGTAGCCACTTTGTTTTGTATATATGGCCATGTGCCTGGGTGTCCAGAAAATAGAGGAAACTCTATCGAATTTTCGATAAAGGTAATAAAGTTATATGGAGTGGTTAATGAAAGTCACGTGCATTAATGTGTCAGGTCATGTGTGTTAAGGCTTGTAGGAGGCTTCCATCAGGAAAGGGGTTCCTGATGGTGACCTTCTACGCCGGTCACGGGCCGGGGGTTGGGTCGTGACAATTTCTCCAATATTTGGTCTTGGCAAGACCGATAGGGATGACAAGTATTTTTTTTTTAACTAAGAAATTTTTTTTTCACAAGCATCATCCCATTTGAACACCTTTGAATTTTTCAACATTTTGTAGAATGATAGACATTTTTCTACTGATCTGTGGTATCTGCAATTGGTTTTTAAAGAATAAAATTTTAAATATAGAGATTTTAGATTTTTGAGAAAGTAAAGGATTACCTCAAAATAAAATGCAAAAGGGTTATGATCTGAACCACTAAATTTCTTTTAAGTCAATCGAAATTTTCATGTCTAAATTTGCTGGCATTTAACAAGGTTGACCTTGATTTCCTTTTAGTTATCATGAATTCAAGAAATTTCCCAGCCATGACCCCAAATGCACATTTATTGGGATTTATTCTCATTTAATTCCTCTTCATTACAATGAAAATTTCTTTGAGGTCATCAAAATGATCAAATAGGTCAGTTAACTTAATAAGCATGTCCTTAACATAAACTTCTAAGTTTTTGCCAATTTGCTCTTTGAAGACCTTGTTCATCAATTGTTGGTAAGTCACTCCTACATTCTTTAATCCAAAAGGCATGACCTTATAATAGAATACTCCTTCATCAATAATGAATGCAATGTTTTTCCTAGTCTTTTGCCCACACCTGAATTTAATTATATCCAAAAAAATGCATCATAGAAGCTTAAAATTACATATCCTGAAGCTCCATCAACCAAATTATCAATGTTTAGGAGGGGTAAGAATCTTTGGGGTAGGTTTTGTTTAGATCCATAAATTCTATGTACATCTTCCAAATCCCATTTGCTTTTTTGACCATTACTACATTGGTTAACCAGGTAGTGTGAAGCACTTCACGTATATAGTTTGCCTTCAACAATTTATCAACTTTAACTTTGATCAAGCTTGACCTCTTAGGATCATGGCACATTTTTTTTTCTATTATATCGGCTTGACCGAAAGATCAATGGCAAGCTTATGATAGATGACATTAGGGTCAATTCTAGGTATGCCAAGAGTGGTCCATGAGAATGCTTCCATGTATTTCTCAAGAAAACTGACTAACCTTGATTAGAACTTTGCTCGTCAACCCCTTCCAATCTTAAATGTTTGATTATCCTCATCACTGACTAACTTTATTTCTCCTATTTCGAATTTGGGCTTCAGGTTTTGTTTTGCCATCATCATGTCGATCCACTGATTTGGCACTCATCAATTTGAAATCATCAGTCTTTTCAAAGGTCAATCGATTGATTATGGTTCTTTTTCTATCTTTTGCTTACTTTTTAAGGATTCTCCCTTTTCCAAACTACCCATTTAACACCTTTATGATGTAACTTGATCAGCTCGCACTTGTCCTATCCTGTTTTAAGTTAGGAACTTCATAAGCAAGCGAGGAATTAATATCATGGCCTTAGCCTGATTCAAAGAAATCCATCAAAGTATTGAATTTTAGGTTGTATTGGTGTGTTGACAACTAGAAATTCAACATCTAGATTTATGACATGAGGCTGAGCACTAAGCGTGACCTTTAGCTCAATCGATCCCTCTACTAAAACTTGTTTACTCGAAAATTTGATCAAATTAAGCTGATAAGATCTAAGATCACCTTTGGAAATATGAATAGCAACAATTGCACAACCATATAGAATATCTGTTGAACTTTTTTGATCCATTAAAACCTTTTTTTACTAAATAATTGTGGATTGTTCCAATAATGACCATTGGATCATCATGGTCTCTATTAAAACCTAGAAAAAGAAATTATAGGTTGAATCTGTGCTTGCACTTTTGACTTTTTGCTTTCCACAGCCATTACTAGTCCTAAATGACATTTTCTAACATTATTAGAAGTTCCACCTCTAGTAAAACCTCTTACTATGACCTCCACCATTCCTATAACCTCAAGCTCTTTCATAACTTCCATCCCTTTATCGGTCGGTCAAGTTAAGAGAATGTGAATGACAATGAGATCGATGTTATTTATTCTAATTATTCCCTGCTTGTTACAAACGTTTCTTCGGTGGTTGGTCATACTTTTTATATTATTGTAGATGTTTCTTTCTGATCAGATCTTCAATTTCATTTTTCAATGTCATGCACTTATTAGTGTTATGAGACTAATCCTTATGATATTTACAAAATTTGATCCTCGGAGGGGGGCTTACAATTCTTTTCTGGTGGCAAATTATATAGCTTTAACATCATCTATTATCTTCTTTATGGAGGCATTTAATGGTGTATACTCATTAAATCTCAATTTCAAACCACTTGGTTGATCTTCCTTTGGCTAATCATTTGACCGCCCCTCAGCCTGCTTCTTTTCATACTTAACTTCTTCTAAACTATTGAATTTTTTTTTACCAAGCAAGCAATTCAATTAAAGATTATATTAGTTTTTTGGCCAAGGATTTGGAGATCACTCGACCACAGCCCAACCAAAATAAAGTGAACCGTAATGTCTTCTTGCAAATCCTTGATTTCTAAGGCTATTTAGTGAACCAATCAAGATATTCTTTAAAAGGTTTGTTTTTACCTTGCTTGATATTGATTAAACATGCATTGGTCTTCTCATGCATTTTAGATGTAACAAAGTGGGCCATGAATTGGTTAACCAATCCGTCAAACTTTCTGATTGAGTTGGGCTTTAAACCTATGAACCAATGAAAACCACCTTTCTTCAAAGTCATGAAGAAAACTCTGTACATGATCACATCAAGTGCACTTGAGAGTAACATTAACATTGTTGCACAAAAGGCTTTGATGTGCTCCTAAGGATCTATAATTTCATCATAAAACTCCAGATTCATTGGAGCTTTAAAATTTTGTGGAACTAGTACTCTCATTATTTCTTTAACAAAGGGGTGATTCTCATCTTCATCATTGTTCTACCAATCCCGACTAATCGATCAATCTTGTGTTTGAACAGTCCTCTTATGGTGATAGCTTGTGTCCCATGAATTTGCCATACTTTTTTTTTTTTTTTCAAATTCAGCTACATGATCATAAAGCGGTCGTCAACCACAAGCTTGACGCTCGTAATATTCATTCTTTTGGTGTAACTCACATTGATCAAGATTTCATTGAAGTTCGCTTCTAATAAATTCTAGCTCTGAGTTATCGATTTTCAATATCAAGCATCTCCTGCTCAAAATCTCCATTCAAATGATCTTGTGTGTTCCTTGTGTAGAGTTTGATGCGGAAGAGTGCGGTGATTAATTGATTGCCATTTGTTGGCGCTTGACAGCAGAATAGATGCACGTTGATGCAATTGTTGCATATTTGATCAATTCGTTAATCTCAAAAGAAAAGACTAATGAAAAAAGACTTCATAAATTCTTGCCTAATTTATGGATCAACAAACATTGATGATACCAATCTTCCTGTATGATGTAGTATCATCTGATTCAGATCAACTCGAAAAAACAAAAACAAAAAAAAAATTGTAGATCTTCATTCATGGATTCATAAATCAACGAAATAACAAACAACTGTAAACCTTCATTCAGAAGAAAATTCATAAACTATCTTATAAACAGCATTCATAGATTCATAGATCATAAATGTAAAGTTCACAAGAGACCACAAAAATTATAGATAAAAGATCACAAAATATTAGAGGGAAAATACGATTAATCAGCTTTCAAATAAAATTGTCGATCAATGATTCAAGAGATCACAACAAATCAATCTAATATAGATAATAATGCATAAACTAATCAAAAAAACGTAATCAAACTGAAAAAAGTGGAAGAGTTAGACCATAAACGATGCCAATTCACAACCATCAATTTGAAAATCAATCGGAGATTCACTGGAGATTGACCAAGGATCACGTAGGGCAATCATGAATGACTGAAAACAATCTGCACAATTCATTTAGGTGGCAATAATCGTCATGGTCTCTTTAACAATTAAGTCAACCATTTATCAAAGGATCAGTGACACAATCGGTTTATACCTTTTCCTTATTTACAAGCTTGAAGATCTGTCGCCCAACGAGGATTGATCACATGACAAGTGCCCACTTGTCAGAACATTTTGGAATCACAGTTGATCTCGACTCTTTAATTGTTGTCAGCTATCAGCAACCTTTAATCAACCACCACTTGGACGAACTCAGTTGCTCATAACCAACGGACCAATACAAATCATCACTTTACCGATTTACCAATATACCTCTGCTTTTCGCATGGCCTATCCCTGATCATTTGTCAATTTGTATTCTTATAATTTGTTTTAAATGCTTTTCATAGATTTTTAATATTTTTAAAAGTTGTAATTTTTTTTATAAAAAGCTGCAAACTTAAAAATAGGTTACAAATTAAATTGATAATTATAACTTTTTGTATCTTTATTATATACAAAATTTATATAAATGTAACATATTACAAAAAGAAATTGTGAAAAATATGACTTTTAAAAAAATATATATAAACTTTTCATAAAATTGCAAAAATAAAAAACCTAGCCAAAGAGTGTGCACTAGAAGCAGTTACCTCCTGTAAATTAGGAGTGGAAAATTCTCAATCCAAATGCTTTCATGGAGTTGCATTTTGACTAATTAAACTCAAATTTGACCGATGCTCAGTAAGTCCTAGTAAGAAATGTCACAATTAAGGGAGATAATTGCCTAGTAATATAAGATTTCCATATTACTCTTCCAGATAATAGTTTAAACAAATTTTAATAATAATTTCAATACTAGAACCTAGAAACCCTGTAATTTGTTAGATGTATATCTACTTGATACCAAAATACAGCATTGGCCAAACCAAAGTTTACTAATACACAGTTTCTCCGAAAAATGAATATGCAAGTAATCTCAACAGTTAGAGCAAATGAAACATAGAAGTTGGCTTTTTGCACCACAGATCATGTACAACAGGAAATTCCAAAAATATGCCCATCATGGAAGCATATGGGAACGAAATATGAGAGGGTAAGTGCAACAAAATCCACTGCTCCAACACTGCAAAATCGAGTTAAAAGGGGAAAAAAAAACAATTTTTAGATGTTTGGGATAAGAATTGATGCCACCATGGAGCATCTAAGAAGCACAAACCCTAAAACCAGCATCATGGTTTAATACTCCATAACTAATCACTAATAGTCTTATAATCTGTTTGGAAGTAGGAAAATGAAGGGAGGAAAGAGGAAAGCTTCACAAAGTTCAATGAAAAATAGGAAGCTTGCCATTCCGTTTCCTACCATTTCTAGCTCTCCCAAACAAACCATGAAGGGTAAGCTTAAATTTTTTTGAATAAAAATAGGGGAAAAAAAAAAAGTGAAAGTCAATGAAGACATACCACTGAAAGCAATGGCCCCTGTTTAAACTTCCCATGAAATGAAAATGCAATGGGCTTTGGATTCTCTCCAGGTCCTCTGATGAATCCACTGAGACATATTAAGGTAAAATAACACAAGTCAGTCAGCTGCAAATGATCCTGTTGTTTACAATACTTCTCAAACCAAAGAATATTTAGGAGAAAAATAAGTCAAGATCCACAAATTCATAAACATAAGGGAAAAAAAGAAAGCCGAGATTTGACTATTTTCAGACTGTAAACTCACATTAGTGATGTAGATATCAGAGGACTCCTTCTTGTATCATATACAGCAATCAGGCCTTTGTACAGGTCATCCCCATCTTTAAATGACACAGCCAACCGCTCTCCTGAATCATCCCATGCTATCTTTTCGATGACCTGACTGAATGAAATAATAATTTATATGATAATTTTATCTCTTCTATCAAAATTTCAAAAGGAAACATGCTACACTACACCCGCATCATGCAGAATCAACTGCCTTAAATCAAATTCCAATTTTTAATTGATTCAACATAACTCCACTATTTGAGAGGAAACTTACAGTACACAATTATATCTCTTCTCAATTTCCTATCTTTAATTCTAATTCAACAAAGAATTGATCACTAAGGAATTTTCAAAATGATGAGGAGACATTAGGATGACATCATATAAATGTCCAGAAAACTACTTAAGGCAACAATCCAAAATTTTATCTTTACCTGCCTGTCAATGATAATATCTCTGGCAAATCAACAGGTAGCAGATGTGCATCTGGAAAAACCGTCCAAGGCATCAATAATGAGTAATGTTAACTTTTAAAAATATCTCTAGATAATATGTAAAGCATAAAGTGCTACAACCTCATATATCTAGAAAAAAAAGTCATTGAACAAGAAAAGCATATATTGAGACCACAAATACTTAAGAAAAACATTGCTTCATCTTCTCAATCACAGACTAATAACAAACACCATCTCAGATGTTCATCACCTTCTCAAGTTTAACCATGCCAAACAAGACGCTTGATATCCATGCAAAAAAACAAAAAAAATCCTAATTTCTTCCTGGCTCTTGTTTAGTGGTAGACCACTAAAAAATGTGAAACATTCAGTAAGAATTGGCATTGACTAAAAATATCACCATCTCAAGTTTAACCATGCCAAACAAGATATTTACAAATTGTTGATAATCATGCAAAAATTCTCTTAATTTCTTCCTGGCTCCTGTTTAGTGGTTGACCATTGAAAGAAGTAAAACATTCACTAGGGACTGCCACTGACTAAAACATTTTAGTATGCTCCATTCTTCTCCAATCATGTATACAATATATTTTCATCTTTCCAGCCTACAACAGAGCAAAGTAAGGGATACGTAAAGGGGTCAACATAAGAACTTAAAAGAAAAGTATGCAAACCTAATGAGGGGGGCTTTGAAGCAAAGTGAACAGATCCCAAAGTTGAAGATTCAGAGAGAGCAAGCAGTACCATACGCCCAACAGGATCCCATGTAGCACCCTGATCACAAATATTTGGAAGTAAAAACCCGTGAAGAAACCAGTCCAGTACATGGGTCATTGTGAAGCAACAAAAAATTAACATCATATACCTTGACAAAGCCACTAGTAGATGACCACTGTTCAGATGTCCATGTGTTTGTCTCCCAAAGATAAAATGTTCCATCACTATAAAAAAACATAGTCATCGAGTTATGAATCATGCATATATGTAGGCTGGAAAAAAAGAATCATGATAAATAATTTATGCTCAGTCAATATTTCTATATTCAAATAAAATTGAGTCTTATTTAGCATGTGGCTCTACAATTTTGCAGAAAAGAAGTAATCTCCAGTAGGTGACCACTTCAGCATCGATATGCCTCCTAATCCCCGTCGAATGGGTGTTCCAAGACCTACAGGTAATACAGAAAATAATTAGAACTCCAAAAGCAGCAATAAATTTGTGAATTGAGAATTGGGGGTCATTATAATGACAATTTAAATTTACAGTCATTATCCTCCTATGCCTAAGACTCTTCTTAAAAAGGGTCAAAATCAATCCAAATATCATCCTTCAAAAAAGACAATAGAATTTTGATGAATTTATGGAAGTGCCGACAGAAAGGAGTTCCAAAATGAAAGATGTCTTCACATACCTTGAGCAACATCCCACACAGTGAAGGAGGAGCTCTCATATGAAGCAGAGGCTAAGAATGTGAAAATAAGTCAAGGAAAGTATTGATAAATAAAAGAAATTCCACAAAATAATAATAGAAAAGGAGGCAGGCTTGTAAAACCCAAATTAATAAACTAAGGTACATATCAAGTTTTACAGACAACAATAAAGATTTTATCAAAAAGCAATTAGTGTATTCCATATGTTTACTGTGAAACTTTTTTACTAATATAACAGCATCACTGCTTAAAAAAAAAAACAATGAGAACAACAATATTCCCAATTGGAAAGAATGTAGCAAAAACAAGTTAGCCATTTGACATTTGAGGATATCTTCCTTCTGGACTCCATGTGAGAGCACTAATATGCTCATCATTTTGACTACGAAGAAAATCAACCAGGACATAACGAATTCCAAAGCCTCTAGATGAAGTTCCTAAAAAGGAAGCAACACCAGATCTAACAATTGCAGAATTTCCTGGATATGAAGCAGACCATATGCATATTCCACCCCTAAAAGGTAGGTTCCAAATCCAAAACACATTTGGTTCAACAAGTGATATTTACACCAGACAGGGATCTAAAAGAACAAAATTTTAGAACAGCCAAGTGTAAACGACAAATTCTCACTTGCAGCCGACAGAAAGCATCCTCCCGCCATTGGGCCTCCACTCAAGGACTCGAACATCTCTCTGAGACTCATTGGTCAAAATGATTGGATCCTTCCCTTCTGTTTTAATGTCAGAATATTCATCAAGATCAATAATATCAGCTCTATGACAAAAGGAATGGCAGAAAAAAAAACTAAAACAAATTATGGACAAAATTGTAATAGGCTACCTACCTGAGTCTTCATAATCACGAACTATAACTTGATTCGGCCCAGATATAAAAGCAATTATATGCTTATTTTGGTGCCAGCTTACTCCTTGAAGATCAACTTCTGGTAATAAATGTACCTATATAACATTTACGTGGCAGCAAACAAATCACAAATATAAATATTAGTGTTACAGTATTACAACTGATACAAATGATTAAACATTAACAGTTAACCTCATTACAAATCCATGTAAATGCTATGCATCAGAGGTATACTTTCTTTTTAAGATTTATAGTAATATCTCTTACCATTCTTAGAGCGGCAGTCAGAACAAAGTTAAAATATGTCTAACATACACACAAGTTGACTAGAACAAAGAACTGACACACCTTGTGATTTATACCAAAGGACATGAGGCATTACCAGTAGCATGCAAACAACTTACAACATGCAATTATAAGTAGTACACATTGAACAGCAAAATTTTCTAAGAATAAATTGACTGGCTCTCATTTGTGTCCATTCCATGGTTTCCAGGACCAGTATTCCAGAAACCATTGACAAGTGAAGCTAAGTTTTTTTTTTTTTCAAAAAAAAAAAAATCATCTTATAGTTCTCATGTACAAGAATATACACCTGAAAATAATCCCAAATTAAGGACAGTCTTTAAAGACACCACTTTGATGATGCATCTGCTTTCTCTGTTGATTTTGTCATTTCATTTTCTCCAAGGAAACTGGACCAAAGCATGCCTATCAAGCATGTGATGATATCTTAATTTTGACTTTGCCCCATCAATTGACAAACCACTTTAAGCTCCAAAAACCAATAAATAAAATTCCTTTTACTGTAGGGGGATGCTAAGCCTTACTAAAATGAAAATACTTTCCACAAATCATAAAATATCCAAGTATCAAACCACATTTTTTGTACTGTTAAGAGAGTGAGAGAGAAAAACATACATCATTAGGGTAAAAAATGCGTCTAAGAGAATCATTTACTATGCCTTGCAAGACTGCCCCTAGGCCTTTCCTTTCCACACTTCCCCCCGCTGTTCTTCCTTCTTGTTCGGCTTCATTGTCAGGAGCCAGTGGCGTGAGCTGTTCAGACTGAAACGATACAGGGCTGAACACTAAACCCTGTTACAAAAATTGCCCCAAAAAAAATAAAGCCCTGTTACTAACAACAAAAACATGTAGATTGCAAAAATGCATCAAATTAAAAAATGTTCTGTATTTACAAGAAGTTTTCCATAGGTGTCCTTGGCTCGATCATCAGAGATGCTCTCGGCGGTAACTGCATATTGCAAGGTTGAAATTAATGGTTACAAAACTAAAAATCCAAATGAAATTGTCATATAGATAGGAAACATAAAGAGATTGTATACTTAGATCGCGATTGACTTCGCAGATGGTGACCGAACCAGGAGGCGGGAACGAAGGCATTGTTTGATAGTAGAGAGTAGGGTTTTAGCTTTGAGTGATGATCAGCCAAATTCTTCTTTCTTTTCCCGCTTTTCACCTGTTTTGCGTACACCGTTGTATTCTACGTCCACACTGCAAATCCGGAAATTGCTTCTAACTTGTATTTTATTTTTGTAAGAAGTGTAATTTGTATTATTAATTGATTTGGTAATTTTTGGAGAAAAATACTCTCAACCTCCCAAGTTTCCATGAAATGACATGGATCTTCTTAATCATTACCAAAGTTACTCAAAGTTTTTTTAAAATATAAAAAAATATTACTCTTAGATTTATAATTAAATTTTCTATTAAAAAATTCTAAGAATAAAATAATTATACAATTCAAATTTAACAATATAAGATATTCTAAATATTTTATAATTAAAAATATGATTTGATTAAATTTAAATTATTAATATATGAGTAATGGAAAAATCAAATTTTGATGTAAATATAATATTTTTTTAATTATTTGAACTTAATTAAAACATATTTATTATTACAAAATGTTTAGAATCTTTTATATTATTTGATTTGAGTCTATAATCAATTTTTTTCATTATTTATTGATAAAAAATTAAACTTAGATTTAAGTGTAGTATTTTTTATATTTTAAAGAATAATTGAATAGATTTTAAAATTAAAAAAATTTACATAATTTCATTAAAATTCAAAAAGGTCAAAAACATCTTCTCCTAATTTTTAACTATAGTGATATTATTTTCACTATTTATATAAGCTAAACAAGACAAGTGATAGAATTAAGAGAGAGAGAGAGAGAGAGAGAAATGATAGAATTAAATTTTTTTTCAGATAATGATAGAAAGAGATATTTATAGGAATCACACTTTCAAAGGGTAAACAAAACACAAAACTAAAAACTAGAAAGATTTGTGAATCCACGTACTAATTTTTATTTAATTGAAAACGAACACTTTCTATCAGAAGCCTCTTGGACAATTAAAAATACAATAATCGTCTATAGTAAATGGGTAAAAACTATTATTTGCTCAGATTTATTAAGAGGGAAGACTTTAACTTGGCATATTTTAACCGCTACCTTCTCACTTTTTCAAATTGAAAATTTGGTTACTTGATTAAACTTTAAATATAAGGAAAAATCATAATTTATTTACATGTGATTTACTATTATTTTACTTTATTCATTTTTCAATTTAATAACTATTAATAAAAAATTTTAATTATTATTTTTAATAATATTTCATACTTTTATTCACTAATAATATAAAACGTAGATATTACTTACAGCCGTAGTAAACTATTGGCATTTTTGGTCATCAAATCATTTATTTTTTTATGGGCCAGGAAACAAAGATTAATGGACTTTCAGTTAACAGGCCCAGCTAACACCATTTGATTGGGCCCGATAAGGCATGAGGAGAGAGATGCCTTTTAATGTTGTCAGATAATTTATTTTGCATGTCAATCGCTATTTCCGTCCTTTGTTATGCCGATTTCTTATTTAAAGCATTCAAATTTTCTTAAATAACAAATTACACCTTAGACTATAAAACTCAATAAATATATAGTTGATGAACTAATTTCAAAATATAACTTTAATCTTTTTGTTGGTTATAAATTTAAAATTATGTTAGATTTAATTAGATGAAATGGAATGAAAGTAAGAAGTAAGTGAAATGAAATGATCATTTTTATAATTATATTTTTTATGGTTATAAATAGAATTGACATTCTATTTTATTTTTATGATTGATATAGTAAAATGTTATAGGGATCAAATGTGAAAAAACAGTTAGTTAGAAAAATATTTTTATAATAAAAAATATTAATAATTTATCTAAAAATAATAAAAAATATACAAGATTTTAATTCCTCAAGTTATATTGTATTCTATTTCATTTTTTTCTTTAAATATGCTAGTCTTCTTTTTTTTTATTTTCTTTATATGTCAATAAATTCTAGTGCATTAGTTTTTATCTTATATTGAATAAATTTATATAATAAATAATATTTATTTTATAAATAATATAGGAATATTTTATTTTAAATTTCATCATTAAAAACATAATTATCAAAATATTTTTATAATAAAAATATTAAATTATTTTTTTATTTATTAATATAAAATTTTGAAATACATAAAAAATTATAAAGAATAAGAATATAAAAATATCATTTGATACATTCCATTACTATGATTTACTATGATGATAGGATGTATTCCATAGAATGAGAAGTCTATATGAAACACGTATCTCTATTCCATAGTACATTATAGGTTTTGCATTCCCACATTGTTTCTTCTCAATTTGATTGTTCGTGAAGTTTTCATGAGAACTCTCTCTCTCTCTCTCTCCACTTTACTAAAAACGATAATTGTAATAAAAACATTTGACTTTTTGAAGAATAGAGCGTTTTTTTTCCCCAAATGAATGACTTGCAAACATTTTTGTAATAAAAACAATAATTGTATATCACACACCATTTTGCATTTGATTAAATGGTATAAGTAAGTCTCTTATGTCTAACATTGCATCGATTTAAAACTTAAATAATAAAAAACAACTAAATAAAAATTTTCATGATGAAATTAAAACTCTTGATAAAAGGTTTAAATTTAATTTATAATTATCGGAGTTTAAATTAAGCTTTTAGTTCATATAATTTATTTTAATTTATAATTTTGGTATTGTACTTTTTTTTGCAATTAAGTTTATAAAATTTATTTTTTTATTTATGATTAACTTCCTACTATAATTAATTTAAATATTTTTTATATAATCATTTAATATGATAAATATTTATCAATTTATACAATTACATCACGATATAAAAATAAAAAAAAATAGACTCAATTGAAAAAGTTACTAAGAGAATTAAGAATCATAATTTTAATAATACATATTTTTTATTTTAATGGATTCAATTCCTTTACATATATTTGAATATTTCATTTAAAGTACAACAATTTGTTATTCCAAGTTCTTCATTATTATGTTTTCATGTTATTATATAAGTTTATAAATATTGATTATATTGAATAATTATAAATAAAAAATTTTAAATTAATAAATAAAAACAAATTCTAAGAATACAATTTAAAAAAAAAAAATCAAACAAACAATAACCACCAAAAGTCTAATTTAAATGTGTTTGGCCCAGATAATTTTAAGATTAATACCAAAATTCGTTATGCTCTATTCGGTTGGAAGGAAATTGAAACAAAAGAAAATTTCAAAAGAAAATAATAGTAGAAAACAAAATTTGCTTATAATTGACAGAAGAAAGAAAAAGAAAAGAAAAGAAAAGAAATAAAGAACAAGCAGTGGAATCCACAGGATGTATTTTCCGCCTAAAGATGTGCAAAAATTGAGCAGAAAACAACCACACACCACCAAAAGGGTCAAAGAACACATAGAAGGCAAAGCCCAAAGTCAAAAACACAACTACAGCCACCACTTGCATAAAGTTTCAATTTTTAAATGATAAAGCCCACTGAAACAACAAATCTTTCAAAAATCTAAGGTACTGCCATCCATGCTTCCTCATGTTTTTAGGTTGAAGACCGAAATTTAAGGATTTCATAGGAAAATATAAACTAACAAATGTGGAGAGCACTATACATAACTATTGAGCACTGTATTTTCCCTCGTTTTTTCTATCGTTGCTTGCAATTGCAAAACTTTTCATCTTGGTAGGATATGTGTAACTGTGAATCGCCAAAAGCTTTAGGATGAAGCTTGTCGACTTGAATAAATTGAGGCTAGTCGGAATAAGGTCGGAGCAAGGCAGACCTAACAGCAGCTCCGGTTCAACAGATAAGGAGCTCAGCTCAAAGGATCAACTTAAAGAGAAGGTTGCCGGATCGAAAAGACAAAAAGATGAAGCTGGACAATAGAGAAAGAAAGAATAAAATGGATGATGGTCGGTGCAATAAAAAAAGGTTCAAAAGTTCAGGAGCACGGAAAATTTTTGTAGAAGAAGAAAAATACAAAGGTTTGGTCGACGTTGGGTTTAAAAACAAAAATAAAATAGGAAAAATTATAATTTGACACCAACGAGTTTTCAATATATTTAATATAATCCATGGGAAAAAAAAAAGAAATTTTATGATACAGCCATAACTATTGAGCTCTGTATTTTCCCTCATTTTTTCTATTGTTGCTTACAATTGCAAAGCTTTTCATATTTGTAGGATATGTGTGACTGTGAACCGCCAAAAGTTCCAGGATGAAGCTTGTCCGCTAGAATGAACTGAGGCTAGTCGGAATGAGGTCGGAGCAAAGGAGACCTAATAGCAGCTCCGATTCGACAAATAAAGAGCTTAGCTCAAATGATCAACTTGAAGAGAAGGTTGCCGGATCAAAAAAACAAAAAAGATGAAGCTGGACAATAGAGAAATGAAGAAGAAAATGGAGGATGGCCGACGCAATAAAGAAGGTTCAGAAGTTCAGGAGCACAGGAAATTTCCGTAGAAGAAGAAAAATATGAAGGTTTGATCAATGTTGGGTTTAAAAAAAATAAAATAAAAAAATTATAATTTGACCTTAATGATATTTTAATATATTTAATATAATCTATAGGAAAAAAAAAATTTATGATACGATCACAATAAAATTTTATAAAATTTTATTTTAATCCATCAAATTATTAAAATAATTATTTTTTTCTCTTATTTTTTACACAATTAATCAATAAAATTATAATTTTTATTCTTCTCATTTTTTTTCTCTATTTTTTTTTTCTTCTTGAGGGGGTTAATCTCCCTTCAAACGAACTTAAAAAGAAAAGCAAGTAGTTAGACGCCACTATCCCGAAGGCGAGTCGAAGGCTCAGTAGCAACAGTGTTGCGAGTTGTGACGCGCAGCTTATACTTCCGCTTAGACATTTTTCAAGTAAGAAACTTTCATCTTCCTCAATGAACCAATTTCTTTCTAAAAGGAAAAGATGAAGCTATTTGCAACCATTAGGCACAGGTTACTCGAATCCGAGGCTCCATTCGAAGCATTAACTAGCTCACCCACGATTTCATTTGGCCCTTTTAATTGTTTCATTCAACGAAGATGGAAGAAACCCGTTGTTTCTGCCCAAACTCGTTTGGAAGACAGGGTGAGAGACCACAAGCTAGACAAGCTTATGACCCACGTTAATAAACTCGACATCATCCTCAAAATCCACCAACTTATGTCGAATCGCAAACGTGGTCCCTTTGTGTCCGTACAGTTGATGTCCCGGTGGAGGAACATCGTAAGCTTAAAAGTTGGTATAGGGGCATTTGTTCTCAAGTACACACATATTTTCGAGGTTTTTATGCACCCAGTTAGGAGGAATTTATGTTGTAGGATCACACGGAAAATGAAGGACTTGATTAAGGAGGAAGAGGTTGCTGTGAAAAAGCAGGAATTGGAGGCTGTGAAGAGGGTGAAAAAGCTGTTGATGATGTCTGTAAATGGCACTCTTCATATACACGCAATAAGGTTGATTAGAAGAGAATTGGGTTTGCCTGAGGATTTTAGGGATTCTATCCTTGGTAAGTATACCAGTGACTTCAAATTGGTTGATTTAGAGATTTTGGCATTAGTTGAGAGAGATGATGAATTGGGGGTGGCTGAAATTGAGAAATGGAGAGAAAAAGAGTACATAGAGAAATGGTTGAGTGAATTCGAGACAAAGTATGCATTTCCTATCAATTTCCCAACAGGGTTTAAGATTGAGGCAGGATTTAGAGATAAGTTGAAGAATTGGCAAAGGCTTTCATATACTAAGCCTTATGAGAGGAAAGAGGTGATTCGAGTTCGTACATGTGGAGGGGTTGAACGTTATGAGAAGAGGGCTGTTGCTGTTCTTCATGAGCTGTTGAGCTTGACAGTGGAGAAAATGGTCGAAGTTGATCAATTAGCTCATTTTAGGAGGGATTTTGCTATTGAAGTTAATGTGCGAGAACTATTGCTAAGGCAGCCTGGAATATTTTACATTTGTACTAAAGGAAAAACTCAAACTGTTTTTCTTAGGGAAGCATATAGCAAAGGGTGTTTGATTGAACCTAATCCCATATATATTGCACGTAGGAATATGCTGGATCTTGTATTGTTAGGGAGAAGAAAAACCAAACAATTGCTACCTTGTGATGAATTTAAGGAAGGGAGCAACAATGTAGTCTATGCAGTAGAAGAGGAAGGTAAAAAAACACAAGGAGACTGGGTGATTCCTTTGTTGGAGAGTTCCATGAAGAATGAATCGGTGTGATATTTATGGATGATTCTAGTGTAATAGCATATCTGAGTTAGATAAGAGTATGAATGGTTTGAAAATGGAGGTAGTCAAGGCCTCAAATGCATGATTTTACTTGCTTAGCGATTTGATGATCAATAAATTTTCTTCAGCTGGTGCTCATTTCTATGATAACTTGATCACAAGAAGCATGGGTCATGAAGGTAATTTTTCACCATTGCATTTTCAACGAGATTAACTACTTGTAGTTAGATTTGACTGTGGCCAGTAGTATGTTTAATTTTGTGTTTGTGTAGCTATAGTGTTACTATCTTTTGTTTCAGATATTCCCTGGTGACACTAAAAGAACTTACAGCCTGCAAAATTTTTAATGTATTTAACCTCCTATTATTGTCCCCTGCTTGCGTGAAGACTGAAGACATGCATTTTGAGATGCCTCAAGTTTTAACAAATTAAGACCAGTGACCCTGTAACCTTGCAATTATCTCTTTTCTGTTCACGCTTGAGACATGCACATAATAGATCCTTCCTATGATTCCTATACCTATAAATAAGGTGAAGCATAAGGTCTATAATGTTCTAGGTGCTTAAATTAGAAAACTATACAATGACTTATTCCAATAACTTTCCACAACATTTAAATAGCTGCCCGCATCCAGATTTTCAGCTAGGTACTTAAAATGCTCTGAAGCTGAGGCTTTTAGAAATATTAAGAAGTCGCTTAGTTCGCAGAAAGTTTCACGGGAAGTATAGCATTGTGGAAAGTAGAAACTGCTTAGATTGTTTAGTTGGCTATCAACTCAAAAAATAGGGAAAGTTGTATTTCCCAAAAAGTTCTACTTCTTACAAAGCATAAGAAGTTACATACTCAACCCTCCAGGTAAGTTCTACTTCTTGTACTTTTAATGAAATAAAAATACAATAACTATCCTTATAAAATTTAAATAATGACAAAAGTACCTTTTTAAAATTCTTATCCAGTATCTTTACAGAAGAGCATAACTTTTCTGAAGGATATTTTAATTAGCTTGATAATATTTCTTGGGAAGTTTATAGTTGAACTAAACACCACATAGAAACTTACTTCTTGGGAACTGTTATTTTCTTAGTGTCAACTAAACAACTTTCAGCAATTCCTAAAAAGTCCACATATGATTTATTTCCTAAGAAGTTCAATTTTCCGCAGAAATTTTCTTCCTGTATAAATAAAAAAACTCCTAAAACTATATAGCCATCAACTTTCTTAAATGCCACTGGACTTGACTGCACTTAAATATATGAACTCAAAATAAAGACATCAACCTTCTTAAATGTCACTGGACTTTACTGCAAATGCCTACGTATTGTTTAATGATTTAGTCACCATACAGTTGATGCTTATGATGGGGCTTGTGTAGAATGCTTTTCTATAAATAAATGCAACCACCAATCCTTCCCTGACTTACAACCACTATTTCTAGATGTCCTTCTAACTGATCATGTCAAGTTACTGAAAACACACAATATTCAGATGTTACTTTGTTGTGTAGTAAGCCTGGAAGGTTTGTGAGGGATGGCCTGACGCTCGTGTAGAACGGAGATTCAGTGAAACTCTGGGGGTGCACTAAGTCGAAGTAGGACTGCAATGTGAGATAATAACAATCAGGTCTTGTCGCATTAGATGAGGTCAGCAACAATGTGCGACAATTGTGAAACAAATTGAACTGGGTTTTTTTTCTCCAGATTTGTGATGCTTATTTCATTGTGCCTAATTTTTTTCTGCCAGCGTCAATAGACTGCTAGGTACATGAAATTCTGAGAACAAGAGCCAGAACCCTCTGTTTAGGCGGTGCAGGTGATGGTGGATGCAGCCCGGGAAAGAAGAAAAGATCCTCTGTAATGCAAACTCGGGGACATTATGAGAGTTTAATCTTAAATATCTTGTAATGGTTCCGTGTATATTATAGAGGGTGCAAGTCCGCTGGTTTATTTTCGAGATTAATTTATGTCACAAAAACATCACATGTAAGACTTACCTGTGCACTCCCATATAATTTCTCGTAAATCTTTTGCTATGATTCTTTGTAAATTTTTCAGTTGTTCCATTCGAAGAGTGAATATCCAAGGAAATGTGAAACCGAGCTTTTTGAGGATATATTTTGCTAACAAAGAGAGTAAATTCCCTTTTTGTTCCTGTGAATTTTTTTTTTTTATGTTTTTCTAATATATTTTTGTTTCGATTTCATACAAAATCAGATAAATTAATCTTTGTATGAACATTAAGCAAGGAATAAAATCAAATAAATTAATATTTACAAGAATTAAAAATGAAAAAATTGAGTTTCACTTATCCGGAAAAGGGTTTACTAAAAAACCAAAAAAATGGCATACATAACACAATGGCACAACATTCGACAGAAATTGTGTACACTAAACGTCTCTTTCCATAAACAAATTTATATAAAATTTTATATAAAATTGTAAGCCACTATTAAAGGACTCCTTTCAAAAATAACCTGACCAAACTCAGGAAGTAGTAGTTTCAGGGATATTGAAACATATTACCAGACAGCAATATAATAACAATAAAAAATAAAAAAAAATGGATAAAACGTTGTACTTTCAAATGAACCATCTGTTGTAACAACATGCCTACCATTTACAAATATCCCTACTATTTGGCACTTTTTGGGCTTGTTTCAAGGAATAAAATTTACAAATATCCCTACTATTTGGCACTTTTTGGGCTTGTTTCAAGGAATAAAAAATAATCAAATAGCTCTACCAAGACATATCATCAATCCATCCTAACCCTTTCATAGCCGAGTTGCTATTCTATTTATTGTATGTCAAAATACAGTATATATCAAACTTACACTGAATCCATTTCCCACTGAATCCATTTCCCCCAATATATATCATGGCGAATGTTGTAGTTATGAACCAAAGATCCCACAAATGCATAAGAAAAGAAAAGAAACAAGGGGAAAGGACAAGACTTCTTGTGCTGACTAAAACATAACTAGTTTTTGCACGTCTGCAGTTACTTGGTACTGAACTCAGTCTTGAATTTGTTCAGGTTCTGGGAGAATTTATCCTTATTCTTTGAGTCCAAACTAAGCGTCACATCTGCCATGAGCTTGTCAAAGCACAGAGAAAGCCGCTGGTGCTGATCTGGTGGCTGCATAATAATCCGAAGGAGTGTTACAAAAAATCTTCAAAGTTTAAATCAATTCTACCTGTATCACAAGCAGACTTCTAACAAACATACAGTAGGAAGAGATTTGGGATTCTATCCGGACCAAAAACTCTTGAAACCTATAAAGAAATCTTTGTTGATATCTGAATCTTATACATAAAACTTATTGTGATGTTTAATACATCTATCCTATGGAAAATTGAGGTGCAATCTTCAGCCCATCTCTATCTCATTTCCCTTTTCCCAAATGAATAAATATGAACTAGCTCAAACCAAATTCAGATTAATAAAAGAAAATTAGCATGGTCTGCTCTCCATTGCAATCTGCTGAGTTCCCGGGATAATCTCTTGGTAAAGATTTACGTATGTGAATTGATCTCCCGCACTCAATAATTCATTTCATTGGTCAACTTGCTGGTGTCTTCTATCCTATATACTTTATTTTTTACATGGCATGGGACAAGAGATTGTAAGCAAATCCATGCCCATGTTAGATGTTTGATTTGCCTTAAGATCCAAAATTGCAGCTAAAATCACACCCCCCCCCCCCCCCCCCCCCCCCCCCCCACAAAAAAAAACCAAAAAAAAAAACCAAACAAAAAACAAAAACAAACACAACCAAACA
>JANHAO010007230.1:0-20394 GCA_026873985.1 Saraca asoca
CAATTAATCAAGCTTTTGATAAGTTGTTCACTTGGCTGAAACCAAATGCTATGTGCTTAACTAGTAAATGGTTCATTAATCATCCCAAGGCTTCTTGTATGATTTAAGGTCAAGAATATGATCAATAATTAAATGGACACTTAATGATCAATGATTAATTAACCTCAAGTTCAGTGACTCCTTTGGACTGATTATCTCTTGCAATTCTGTAACAATTTCTGCCTATTTGTTTTCCTGTCATTTAAACGACTGCAAACCAACCCCCCCTTTATTCATCTTTTAATTTGATTATTAATATTAGAAGATCCAAGGGCTCAACGCAGGCTACCTTATACTACAAGAAGAATAGGGTAATCTGGTTTATAAATTTAGTAATTTGACTGGTCTCGGTAGCCTGTCAGTATGCATCCATGAAACTGTGAGTCTTTAGTATATAATTTGTATTGTCAAGCTTGTAGAAGGTTTCCTAATGGTGACCTTCTACATCAGTCACATTCTATGGATTAAGGTGTGATAAAGTTGGTATCAGAGATAGTCTATAGTTTAAGTCATGATAGGGACCTCTAATACCAAGTTCATATTAGTGCGTCAAGAGCATGACACATGAATAAGGATATGTTGATGCCCACACTATGAATATGTCAAAAATCTCTACAATTCCTAAATTGTCTTGTTTCTACTCACATACGTATTTAAACCTTGTCTAGATAAATCTTCCTATTAGATAACGGAAAGGTGATATTGATGACAACCATAATGCTAGCAAGGATTAGTGTAAGAGTGGTCCTTTTTTGGCAAACCAGAAAAGAGACTCTTTGAGGCAAGGAAAGTGTAGTAAACCCAAACATTCTTTGTCAATGAAAAAAAAAAGGAAATGAAGATGAGTACCAAAGAAGAAACATCTAGGAAGCAAAGGTTGTTTAATTTGGATGAAGCTACTGTCCAAGAGCTAGTTCCCAATCAACTCAAAAATTTAGGTTGTAGGATTTCATACTTAAGCTTAGAAAAAGATATAGATTCTGATCTCACTAAGGTTGATTCTATTTTTAAGGATGATGTTTTTATGATAGCTTGAGGTGAAAGGGTTTCTATGGAAGTAGCTAAAATTGGCAAAAGTTATTAGATTTTGTAACTATGACAATTATGCTAATTTCTTGTGCAAGAATAAGAACCTTGCTAACTATAGGCCCGACATTAGTCATCAGGCCCTTCTAATTATTTTAGATAGTCCACTAAATAAAACAGGGAGAGTACAAGCTATATATGAAAGAACTGAAATTACTGATCTTTTTTAGGTCAAACTTCATGTTCGTTTTCCAAGGATAGTCAAGAGGTTCTTTGCTGTTACGTTGCAACTGCTTTAAAATTGAGCATATCCACTGCTGGTAAGCATGAAAATCTCTAAAAGTGTAGAAAATGACACTCAGATTATTGACAATGGTAATTTTGTGCAAATTGATGCTGAAGAGAAGTTAAAATCCAATAATGAGGCCTGGTTTTTAACATATGAAATTGATTACCCAAGTGACAATAAAAAAGGGACTGGGCATGGAAGTGTTCCAAATCCTCATGACAGGGTTCCAACCAAAGATGAGGATGATGATCAATCTTTTTCTAAAAAGGATTCTTATTTCTTTGGAGAGTGCAATTAGTGTGGCTCTAAACACCCTAATAATTCATGAAAGCAATGATGCTTTAAGTGTTGAACAAATGATGGATGTTGTGCATTGTTAGGCTTTTTAAGATCTCATTAATGTGAAGAAGCATCTGGTAGATTGCTAAAAGCTTTATTTAACAACGTTAGAGTACGAGAGATGAAGGTATCAAAGCACACAATAGCACTTTTGTCACAGTATCTGTTAGATCCACAAACCAAATCACAATCTGGTAAGCTTCTTACTACTCTAGCCTTAGGAGACCTTTCCCAATAAGAAGGACATGCAAGATCCAGTGCTTCTCTATCTACATGTCGTGCATTGATAAGTATGCTAGAAGATTAGCCAACCGAAGAAATGAAAATGGTGGCCATATGTGCATTGCAAAAATTTATCATGAATAGCAAGACTAACAGGCATACTGTGGCAAAAGCTGGTGGCATACTGGTGATCTAGGAATTACTACTATCTCTTAATCCAGAAGTTGCTAGACAAGTAGCATTATTGATCAAATTTTTGTTTTTTGCTCACACACTTTCTTTTACATCCCTTTGTTTCACTCGATTCCTCTATCTTGTACTTCCTTTTTTACTTCCATTAACATTGCCCCCATTTAGGTCTTTCTCAGCTCTTGAGATGGTGGTTGTATCCCTACACTATTGTCACTTTTAAAGTCAAAACCCATTTAGTTCAAGAAGGCGATTTGCTGAAGCAATATATGAGGTTACTTCTGGTGGTCTTTTTGATGATCACATTGGTATAAAAAAATTCTTATCACAAAATGTGCAGTTCCAATTGGATGGAATCAACTAAATCTAAAAAACAAGAAAGATAAAGTTAGAGAGGGTTTTATTACTAAAGCACTAAAAAATCTTTATGGTGACAAGGATGGCTACTGAAAAGCAACTTTAGAGGCTGGAAGTGTGAATATTATTGTTGATCTCTTGTCTTTAGACAATATTGTTGCTCAGTCAAATGCAATTTCCTTATTGGCTTGTTTAACATTGGCTTTTAGTGACAGTAACCCTAAAGTAATAGACTCTGGAGCTGTTAAAGCTTTACTTTAGCTTATTGGTAAAAAAAATGATAGTATTGTATGAGCAAGTGCTACTGTTGCTCTAGAGGGCCTTCTTCATAATCAACCAATGCTAAGAAAGCTACTGTTGGTGCAAATGGTGTTCTAATTTTTATTAGAGTTATAGTTGCCCTTCTAAGGAGGGTATGCAAGGTAATAGTGGTCAGGCTCTGTGGAGCATGCAAATCAAGTTCTAGAAAATATTTGCTTTAATTATGTATTTAGGAGAACTTTCCCATTCTCCTCATCTTGCTGCACTAGTTGGTGATGTAACTGGGGCTCTTATACACTAATAATTTTTGAGGAAAAATTTAACATTGATGAGGAACCTTTTGGTGTAACTAAAATCAAGGATATTCTAGTAACACTTTTAAAGCCTCAGGACAAGAAGTTGATTCAAAAGCATATTCTAAAGGCTATGGCTAGTTTGTATGGAAACATTCTTAAAGTGTCTCAATCATGCAGATACAAAAAAGGTTCTTATTAGACTTGTAACTATGGTTCCTGTTGATATGCAAGAGTATCTGATACTTTCCTTGACAAGCTTGTGTTGTGATAGGATAGAAATATCAGAGACTATAAACAAAAGAGGAGGTATCCAGTTACTTATATCTCTGCTTGGATGGTCTAGTGAGCAACATCAAGAGTACACAGTTTAGTTGGTAGCGATCTTGACTGACCACGTTAATGATCGCAAATGAGCAATCACTGCTACTAGAGGGATTTCCTTTGTTAATGCAATTGTTAGAGATAGGATCACAGAAAGCAAGAGAGGAAGCAGCCTATGTCCTATGGAATTTGTGTTGTCACAGTGAAGATATCTGTGCATGTTATGATAATGCAAGGGTTATCCAGGCATTCTTATGGTTTCTTGAAAGTGGTGGATCAAGAGAACAAGAAGCTTCTACTAAGGCACTCACAAAGTTTGTCCAAACAGCTGACCCTACTACAATTAATCAGCTATTAGCATTACTCCTTGGAGACTCTCTAAGTTTAAAGGCCTATATAATTTAAGTTTTAGGTCATGTATCTACTATGGCTTCACAGAAGGATCTCCTACAAAAAGGGCTCTACGGCTAGTAAAAGGCTGAGATCTATTGTTCAAGTTTTGAATTCATCAAGTGAGTAAATCTTAGAATATGTTGCTTCTATCCTAGCTAACAAGACAAGACATTTGTGATAGTCTAGCTACTAATGAAAATGTACTCCCTTGCATAAAGCTTTTAATTAGCAAAACTCAACTTGTTGCAATGCAATCAGCATAAGCACTGAGTGCTCTGTCTCATCCAAACAAGACATCTACAAATAAGATGTCTTATATTGGTGAGTGTGATGTTAAGCCCCTAATCAAGTTGGCT
The DNA here is from genome assembly GCA_026873985.1 of Saraca asoca. Classification (NCBI taxonomy): domain Eukaryota; kingdom Viridiplantae; phylum Streptophyta; class Magnoliopsida; order Fabales; family Fabaceae; genus Saraca; species Saraca asoca. Next base: position 4,089 of record JANHAO010007230.1, read on the forward strand.
CACACTTCCTCTATAAAGGCTGCTGAAACTATAGCTGCTGTTCTGGCTAATCTTCTCTTTGACTACTTTATTGCTGTTGAAGCTCCATAGGAGGATGCTATTTGAGCTTTGACAAAAGTACTGGTAGAAGGAACTTTAGAGTGAAAGGAACAAGTGCTATAGATGTTTTAGAAGTAGTTGCACTATTAGCCAAGACAAAACAAGGTGTTTACTTTACTTACCATCCTTGATCTGCCCTTGCTAAAATACCATTAAACTTAGAACTTCTTACATGCTGCCTAGTTAAGGGGACTTCTCTGGTGCAAAAAAAAAAAAAGAAGGCAATTGAAATTCTTTCCAGACTTTATGGGGATCAACCAGTTATGCTTGGTGATTTATTCATTGCTAGGTTTGGATCCATGGTTTATTAACTAATAGAATTATAAACTTCTCCAGTTTGGAAGTAAAGGTTGGAGGGGCTGCCTTACTCATTTGTGCGACGAAGGAGTACAATGAGTTATCAAAGGATGCACTTGATGTTTTAGGGTATCTATATATGTTTTAGTTGATATAATGAAGCAGAATTCTAGTTGTTCGTCATTATAAATTGAAGTTCAATCTCCTAGAGGTTTTATAGAGAGAAATGCATTTCAGGAAGTTGACAAATTTGATATTCCCAATCCAGACACTATATTGTGTGGTATTGTTTCCTTGTGGTTACTTTCAATTATTGCTTCATCTTATGCTAAAGAAGTATGTTCCATATCCACCTCACATCTTTCCTCAAATTTCGATTGAGTTGGATAGTTATCTGACATACAAAGAACGACCAGTAGCTATTATTGACTGGCATATTAAGAAAGTTTCACTCTAAAGAATATCCATCGATGAAAGTCCTTTGGAAGAACTATAGGAAAAAGGAGATAACCTAGGAGCTTGAGTCCCTCATAATGTATAAATACACCCAGTTGTTTGAATAATCTGATGGAATGGATCTTCATTTCTTATGACTATGTTTCTAGAATTTAAGCACTAATTCTTTTGTTGGGGGAAGAGTTTTTAATATCTTAAAAAAATAAAATAATAATAATAATTTTAGAGGGATGAAAGTGAAAACTCTTAAAAATTCGTTGGGGTCAAAATGGAATTTCTTCTTTTTCTAGAAGGACCTATTTGAAAACAATAATAGGGTCAAAGTGCAAATTTTCCTACTTTAGTTTTAGTATATTTTTCCTTGAGCTGTCTTTTTTTTCTCTCTCATGGGCTGATCTTTTTTTTTCCAGAATTTCTTCTACTTGTCGCATTGCCATCCCCTGCTTCACGACCTCCACTTCTTGCCTTATCCTCTGGTGAACTTCGACGAGCTAGGACATCCAGCATCTTCTTCGATGCTTCCTTTTTCCCTAGGGCCCTATTGCCTGAAGTTAGAAGCTTCTCTGCTCTTGTTGTAACCCGATCACTAGTGGCCCTTTTCTACTTCATTCTTTCTCTAATCGGCAAGTTCCAATTGTCATTCTCCCTCCCTTTAGTTTTCCGACAACTCTCCTTCTCCAACTGGCCACCTAGCAATTATCTCTCCTCTCCACTGGTGCTATACGGCTAAGTGTGGATAAACTCACTGGCAGCAATCCAGCTCTGGCCGAGCTCCCCACCAACACTTTGAACAATGGTAAATAATCCTAGAATAAAAGATTTATTTTATAGTAATTTTATAGCAAGTTTTCAAGATGGGTTAGTTTGAAACCCTTACTTTCAAGTTGAAGAAAAATTGAAATTTTTCTTATTGTTTTGCTCCAGCAATATTCGTATTGAAGGATCAAGCACACCGACATTCAATTTTTGGAGTTTTAGCTAAAAAATCCAAGTAAGTCATTTTGCTACTTGATCTTGAAATTTCAGCTTAGATATTAAAGTCTAATATTAATATTTGGTGGTGTGCCTAACTAGAGGACTTTAATCTAAGTTCAAGTGTTAATTTTAACATTGATTATATCCAACTAGGTTGAATAACTTGATTTCTCTAAGTGGGATGAATTAGCACCTTAAGGAAAATTAGATCATTCTAAAGTGTGTTTAAGGTGAGTAGATAATCCTCCTCTTTTGATAAATCCCATTTGTAAAATTAAATAATTTTATTATATGAAATATTATAATTCCTTTGAAATAATGGGATTTTATTATATATTAACATGGTTTCAAAAGTATATTCGTATGTTGTATATGCATTTTCATCTTGATTTATGTTATTGAAATTGGCAATTCCATTTTTTTATGTGATGAATGTTTATGAAAATGCTTTAGTGTGTGTATGTATTTTATAATAAATATTGCTTACTCGAGTGAGGACTTTCATATATTGTGATATGAAAATGTTGCTATTTTGAAGTTTATGCTACTTGATATATTGAGATTATTGATGAGATCCAGGATTCACTAGAAATTCATTGGCAACCCTCAAGTGCACTTATGACTAGTACATGCAAGGAGAAATAACGGTGGACCTATCGAATATATGAATATTCGCCATGCCTATTAGATTAATTTTAGGGATGTTTATGATGTTATGGTTATCTCTGAAAATTGTCCTTTGGAATTTCAGTTGAGTGTTTTGTTTACTTGAGTATTAATATATTTTAGAAAGCTTAATTAAATATTTTCTTATGTTTACGTCATGGTGATATATATTTTCATATTAGCATACTTTAAAGCTTACTTTTATGTTATTGAATATCATATTTTCAATTACTTAATTCTCTTGATGGATGAAGTTTTGAATCTATTTTGAGATCATGGCTTTGAATAGGTAAGCTTATTTTTATGACTATGTACTTTCAAATATGATTTATAAATAAGGTTTTAATTTTTATAGAGTTATCTACTCACTGAATTTCTATGAAACTCACTGCTCTTTTTGAATGTTTTTCAAAGCCCCAGGATACACCTACCGTTCCTCCACCCCACACTGATATAGGATCTACTACTTAATCGAGTTAATCACTTCTACGAAGTATAAAGGTATATGAATGGTGGAAATCATGGCAGTTCGTAGAAATGTGTTAACATTTGTTTTGGTTGTTGGGTGCCCAGTAAAATATAAATTGTGTAATCTGAGCCACTACATTTTATTGTATTATTGTACACATTGTGATGGGCATGTAGCTTTTTTTGCTTGTATAAGCCTTACACCTGGAAATCCAAAAAATAGATGAGACTCTGCCAGATTTTTGATAGAATTGTCATGTAAATGTTTGGATATGCATTCATGAAATTATGAGTCTTTAGTAAATAATTTGTATTGTTAAGCTTATAGAAGATTTCCTAAAGGTGATCTTCTATGCCGATTACGTTCCATGGAATGGGGGTGTGGCATAATGAATACAAGACAAATTTTCTTAATGATGTAAAAGAATTTATTGATTTTGTAAAAGTTTAGTCAATTTATTTACATAATGGTTAGATAAGGTGTCTGTGCTTCGGACATAAATATAGAAAATTTTTACCAGTGGATGGCCCAATAGTCAGTAGCAATAAAAGGATGCTACCCAATCTTAAGATGCAATGATATTTTCATAAACTTTTTTAAAAACATGTTTTATGCATTATTTGATTTAAATAATATAATTTATAAATTATTTGACTAATTATATATATATATATTCATAACTATTCAGATGCTGTCTATGTTTAATTTTTATTGTTAATTAAATAATAATTTTTAGAAATTAAAATTAAAAATAATAAAATTAATTTTCAATTGAATTTGAAAACTAATTAATCAATGAAAATTATTTTTTATGAAAAATTGTATATATTGCGAGAAAAAAAATTTATGGAGCTTTTGACGAATAAAATGGAAAAATAAATTTTTTACAAAATCCGTTCCCTTAAAGATTCATCGGGAAAACTCTTCAAATTTTTTTTACAAAAAAAAATTGAAGATAATTTAACAGAAAATGATTTTTTATCAGAAATTTCTATCAAAAATAATGATTTTTTTAGTGATATAACTTTTATTCTTTTTTATAAATGAGAAGAAATGACAAAAAAAAAATTGGAGTCCATCCTCTAAAAAATAAATTAATTCGTAAAATAATATAATTTATATTTTCATACTTTCAAATAAGTTATAGTTTTGAACTGTATGTTATATATTTTAAGTACAGAAGATATGTTCTCCATGTCAAGTTGCCAACAGGTGAGGCAAAGATGCTAACTACCAACCAGAAAACTTGTCAGGAATCTTCGTTACATATAATAATCAAATTATGTATCCAAGACAAAGGATTTTAAAAATCTAAGTACATATAGACTGTCTCAAGGTTATATTGCATGGTAATAAAGTTCAGAATAAATAGCTTTTTTTTTTTTTTATAGATTCAATTTCAATGCAAACCAAGCAATTCATGGCTACTAATGTATATTTTTCACATTATTATCCTTCTCAAAATCGCATTTGAACAGTTAAAAATTTGATTATGGGCATATTTTTCACACTTTTAAATTTTAAGATAATTACATTTAACATCTATATTTATTAATTTTTTACAAGCACCTCCTATAATTATTTATATGTGATAAATTACTTCTACACAAATTTTTTTTTTCACAACTCTGAGAAGTATTTAAATATGATATTATACCAATATAAAAATAAAAATACAAAGATCATTACTATATACTTTCCTACTCACATGAGATAGAATTATATTAAAATAACTAAAATATCCCTAATATGAGAAAAAATCAAAAAATTAATACACAAATTAGATGCTCTCAAATTTAAGCCAAATCTCTATCTTATACTTGATTTTTTTTACAAAATTTTGTATCAAAATGAATACATTTATTTCCTCAAATTGCTTAAAAGATAAATATTAGATATAATTTATATATCACTTATGAATAATTTTAATAGATGATTATAAAAATTACTAGCTGGTAATGTTAAATATAATTATCAAAATTAAAAAAAGGGAGACTTACAATTTTTTAAATCATTCATTTTACAATTTTTATAGTCAAAATTAAAATGCAGCCTTTTAACGTTTATTTGTTTTTTTTTGGGGGGGGGGGGGGGGGGGGGGGTAAACCAAATCATTATCTGAGAATAAAAAATTCTGGATTGCATTTACAGAGCAGAATACATCATCTGACAATCTACTTTCCCACTCGCAGCAAACAAATGAATTATGTGAAAATAATTAAAATATTTCTAATACAAGAAAAATAAAAAAAAATAGTATTGAACAGATTAAATGCTTTCAAATTTGAGCTAGGGCCCTATATTATACTGAGTTTTCTTACCAAATTTTATATCAAAACAAACATATTTATTTCTTTAAATCTTTTAAAAGATGAATATTATTATATGTAATTTATATATCATTTATGAATAATTTTGAAAGATGATTATAAAGATTAATAGTTAATAATATTAAATATAATTATTTAAAATTAAAAGAGTTCATTTACATTTTTTTTTAATCATTCATCTTTACAATTTTTGTACTCAAAATTAAAATGCTGTCTTTTTACGTTTATTTATTTTAGGGGGGGGGACTAAACCGCATCATTATCTGAGAATAAAAAATGCAAAGCAGAAGCCGTCATCAACGTCAGCCCCCCACACCAAACCATTTATTCCCCATTATTTTATTCCCAAACAATGGCATCCAATTATGTTTTATTTTTTTTCTTAACTTAAAAAAAAAAAAAAAAAGATGCAATTTGATCCGCCATCCAAGGAGGGCCACGTGACACGTCCTTCCATTGGACCTCGTGTCGCTCTCTTACTGGTTCCTCTTGCGCTTCATGGTAGATGATGTTGTCATCCTCCTGTATTGACTTAGCTTGCTCTTCACAGTACAGCACTGTTCTTTATATATATATATATATATATATACATACATACGTGTGTTTCCTTTTTTTTAATTAAAAAATAAACAATTATCTTCAAATGAATTTGTCTAAAATAACTTTTCCTTAATTTTGCCAAAACAAGTTAAGCATCTTCTCTCTCAAATAATTCAGTTCAATTTGACTTTCTCTGTGATGTCTGCCCTTCCAAAGCATTGTTTGTCATGTAACTATTTTTTTCCTATCGGGGTATCATTCATCTTTTGGGAGGGTGACAAAAAATCGATGAAAAAGGAAATAAAGTGTTTGTGGTATGAGGATAAAGGGCTGGAACTAAATCCAAATTTGCAACAACTCTGAATCTTTCTAGGGTTTCTGGAATATTTGCTTCAGTTTCTACCCCATTTCTAGTGCTCTACTTTTCTCCCCCCCCCCCCCCCCCCCCCTTTTTCTCTGTCTCTCTGTGATGGTAAAGATTATAAAGCTTCCATGATATCTAGGATCCTATTATAGTACAGGAGATTTGATCTTTAGCTGCGTCCTACTTCTCTAAAGTCCCTTTGGAGTTTGGGGGTATCACAATTTCTAACAAAATTTGAATCTTTTTGTGTTTTTATAGGTGCAAATCTTGTGTTTTTCAAGTACTCGGTTTTCACTGTTTTATTATTATTATTATTTTATTTTTTTTGTGCTGATTTCATTTTTCCAGTTCTGGGGTATCCAAGTTTTTGGAACCTCCTATTTGTTACTTGTTCTTGTATATTGACAAGCGAAGCATTTCTGGAAGCTTCCCAAGTTCTGGTAAATTACTGTTCCTTTCTCTCTTTCATTTATCTCCTTAATTAGTTTCCTTTCTGTCTGCAATTTTCTGTCTCATATATCTAGCTAGGGTTTTGAGTATGAAGAATAAACTAAAATATTCTTTTGGCCATTTAATTAGGAAAATGGTGAGGGGGAAGATTGAAATGAAAAGAATTGAGGATATATCCAGCCGTCAAGTGACATTTTCAAAGCGTAGAAATGGGCTTCTGAAGAAGGCATACGAGCTATCTGTTTTATGTGATGCCCAATTAGCTGTTATCATCTTTTCACAAAAAGGAAGGCTCTATGAATTCTCAAGCTCCGAGTACGCTTTCTCTCCCCCAGCTTATTTAAGTTCAATGTTTGACTTTTACTATAATTTATAAGATCGTTGCTTAGAGATATATATAGAGGTTGCTTTTGTATATATGACGATGTGAAAAAGATATATATGGCTGTTTTTGCACCGCTAGAGATCTGGTGTTAAAATCAAAAGTGTTTCCTAGAGGTTTCTTTCCAGACAATTTATATATTTGATTAACCTATAATGAGGTTAATTAATTTGAGCAATTATTTAATAATACTTAGTGTGCTTTTGTACTCTCTTTAATGTTTATGGCTGTTTTGTTTGGAAATTCAAATTTTTATACGGAAAAATGCATTTGAGCAGACGACTAGAGAGAAAGGCAGAGCTGATTAATTCAGTACGGTTTCCCCGTGAACTTGCTATATAGGTTGCTTTTGAATATGCATTCCCTCTGTCTCCTTAAAAAATTGAGAATGTCAATTTATAGGAAAGAATATAAAAATTATTTTTGTATTAAAGTACTGTGTCTTAATAAAAAAATTGTAAATTTTATAATAGAATTTTTTTTTTCGAAATTAGAAGAAATTGATACAGTAATAAAAATGTGCTTTTCCTGTTTTCTCTTCTACTTCATTTCATTTCATACCCCCCACTTGTTTACTGAGGTGCCATATTTGTATACCATGTCCCTTGACCAAGTACATTCGAAATTTAATTGGAAGCTTAATTATGAGATGTTAATTTGGACCCCTTTTAGTTCTCTTCTTAATATATTGTGATCAGTTTCAACCTCAGTGCTATCAAGTATCAGGTTTGGCAATGTCTTACCTTGAGGTCACTATAGAAAAGATTTATCCATCTCCAAATCACAATCATATATCAACTTAGAGGACATAGATACCTAAATTTTTTAAAGAAATTGACAGAATAAATTGAAGAGAGATAAGACAAGGTTGTTTATTTTGAATCTCATAATAAGTTTACTTAAGCCTACTATTTTAATTAAAAAAATTATATTTATCTCTCTCCCAAATTTATACCTTCGATTATTTTAAAAAATTCAGAAAATGAGGCCCAGAGTTGTCATGTACAATATATGCCTTTGCTGCACGTACGAAACTACAGTTATGCAGACAGATACAAGTCAAGCTCATAATTATAATCTTATTCACGCGGCATTATTTAATTTTTTAGACTTGTTATTATTGTAATGAATCAAAACTACTAGCATTGCCATCAGATCCAACAGTGTCTTGTAAAAATAGGAATGGTTAAATAAGGAAAATGGGATGAATGAAATTGAATTTGGGTTTGGTTTGGTTTGTACGATTATCGGAAAGGACGAATAGTTTAAAGCTTAAGATACTGAAATAAATCACTATCTTTGTCCTCTCCTTGTCTGCTTTATAAAACTGTACTTTCACGTTTCCAAATTCCAATACATGTATTTTCACAAGGGACACACCTGTAGGTGGGCATGGTTTTCTTAATTTACATGGTCTGCAAAATATAAATATTTTCATCACCTGAGGCAGGGATCTGTTCAAATTTTCCTTGGAGTGGTTGCTGTTAACGATAGTATTCCTTTAACACAGTTTGTTTTATTGAATGAAGTGATGCTTTTTATGCATAAACAATTTTCAACTAATATAAAGAAATAAGTGATTTACATATGCAAAACTCACATACTTCTTTCTCTAATGTGTGCTTGTACTCTGTGCGGACATGAAATTAGCGGTTATGGCCAAATGCAAAGGGATGTAATGGGTATGTTAGGTTTTGAAATTTCTGTCTTTTGTCAAATCCCAAGCAGACTACTATGGGAAACTTAATTATGATAACATAGTTAATAGCCTTACAGCATGAACAGTGATGCTAATTCACGAATAATCTGAAGTATATATATAAGTTTAGAAGGTATAATATAATATAATATAATAATTATTGATAAAAAAACTAAGAAAACAAGTATTTGCGAACTTATCGGTTACAATTTATCAAAATCAAAATTTTTAATTTTTTTCATCAATGATTAAAAAAAGTCAAGTTCCTAATTTAGTTCTTCTGGATGACGATTGCCAACCTTCCAGACCTAGGGTTTGATATCAGCAGTCACTGCATCTTCCTCACCATGAGGATCAAACTAACGAATCCATTTGTTTAATTTTATGTCCATTAATAATATCACTGAATGCTAGCAAAGATGCGGTATATCTGATGCAAATCATAAATATTAATACACTGCTTGATAGGTATTTACATGTGAAATTTTATGTATAATTTAATTCAGTGAACAAAGTGTAAAAGCTTGTTTTCAGATAAATTCATGCATTGTTTGACATATTTTTACATCAGTGGATTGAAATCATAATAGGAAAGATGCAATGCTAGCGGAACTTCTTTACTTATTTGACTATACAATGTAAGTTTTGTCATCTAGCTTTTGTTGTTTTTTTCGCTTTGTCGAGTTCCTTTCTATAAGGACTAAGACCAAAGAAATCTGTCCAATTAAATACAAACGTCAAGCTTTTTTTCTTGTCCATGGAATATATTTATCAAAAGTCTAATTTAACCTCAATGTAGTTGCCAAGGACGATTCTTTGTAATGTTTGCATAAACCAGGTTGTTATATACGCTGATCTAATTTGCAAGTAGGTTGAGAATCTTTTAAGTAACCATAGGATGGTATTAGTTCTTGTCTAACATATGCATGAAACATGAACAATCCTTGAATTAATTGTCTAATGTATACAAGAGAAATGACTAGGCTGATTCCAGATCTATGAAACTGGTACCTTTTACCATCAACATGTCTGGTAGAAAACACTTATCTTTTTCATCGTGCATGCCAATTAATTTATATGTCACCATGTTATAAATCAAAGAAACAGAATGGAAAGAAGTTATGAATCCTAATAGTTATAACTTCAATAAATTATTATTTGGAAGAAATTTTAACCATCGGTGTCTCATGAAAATAATGTAAGTTTTTATCTTCAAGTAAAACCTACACACTTCTGCTTGACATTCGTAGAACATTTTAGCTTCATTGTATTCTGGAACATGTTCTCATGGCAAAATATGTTGCTTCAGAATCAGAAAGATTATGGAGAATTATCGTAAATATGGCAAAAATGCTGACTCCAATAAGATTGAAGAGGAACAACACGTCCAGGTTTGAGTCCCCACCTTATTGCTTCATATATAGTTCATCATTTGTCGGCTCTAATGTTTTGTACGAGTCTCGATGTTCAAGACAGAAATTATTCCAACTTTTCTAGTTTTGTTAAATAGCAATTAACTCAATTTTCTCATGAATGAGTGGATTTACATGCAGCAAATGAAGTATGACTCTGCAGGCATGGTAAAGAAGATTCAGCTTATTGAAACTCATCAAAGGTCTCTCCTTTTTATATTGTTCATTTGACTTATCCGGTTACTTGTTTCTCTCTTAAGTCAAGGAGATTGGTATTATTACAACAAGACATATTTGCTGAGCTAATAAAGGGCTGACACAATTATTGCTTCCTGTATAGGCTTTTTACCAATTCACCTAGCCAGCATGTATATATACTTGATTTTAACTTGGCATGAGTTAAACCACTTCAGTTTAATAATTTGAATGTGTTGATTAGGAAGCTATTGGGATATGACTTGAGTTCATGTTCTTATGAAGAACTACAGGCAATTGAGAACCAGCTGGAGAAAAGTTTGAATAGTATCAGGATGAGAAAGGTAATTAGTATTTAGCGACATGGGTTAAGATATCGTTTCGATCAGAACAATCAAATTAAGAATAACACAAGTAAGGGATTGTTGTCTTGTTTCAGGCTCAGCTTTTTAAGGAGCATCTTGAGCAACTTGAAGCCACGGTACAATGCGTAGCTCTAATGCAAATGTATAGGATTGCTTACAAGTGCTTTAGACATTCTTTATATATATATTCATGCTTTCTTCTTTTCCCTCGTTTAAGGAAAGAAACTTGCTACAAGAGAACGCAAGGTTAAGAGAACTGGTGAGCTTCTATCTTCTCTTCCTAGTTCAGTCCCCTATGATAGCTTCTGCATGGCGTAGGAGAAAAAAATGAAATGAACAAATGTATTCACTTGTTCTTTAACAATATTTAGTTACATAATTTAAATGGCATCATTTTATTAGGATTTATGTTTTGGGATTTTTTTTCTTTGGATTATGTGTTGGAAATGGGTTATGAAGCTATAGGTCTTGTGTCCATTTCCCCTTGTGGAAGGACTCATATTTCTTTTGACCTCCTATAATCCAAAAAATCTAGTGTCAATATTTTTCCTTGCATAACTCATAATAATATTTTGATAAATTTCTAAGAATTTCGATTTTTTTTTACTATAACGGTACCCTCTATTTGGGCTTTTGTCTTCCTTCCTTTTGGTGTTTATTAACTAACATTATCCTGATCTTGACCCACCAACACTTAATGCGAAGCCCAAACCCACTTGACTCCCACAGGCTCAAAAATAATGTCAAAGACTATCTATGACCCAATTTAAAATACCTTTTTTTTTTCATTATTTAACTATGAAATATTATTTCTGACACAAATAAAAAATCAAGACAATGATGACAGAAACATAATACTGTGTATGAAGGAGTTTAAGCATGTAGAGGTTTATAGATATCTCTTACATTCATACAAGGAATATGCAGTGATGATGGCAAGTACTTATGCAGTACTTTTTTGTTTGCAAAATGACATATAATTTGAATCAGTGTGGTGAAAAGGCATGGGCTAAACTGAAAGAAGCTACACCAAACAGTTCAAGTACAAGCAGTAGCCAGATTTCTCAGGTGGAGACTGATTTATCCATTGGGCTTCCCGATCACCGCTGCTCTTAATTATACCATTCTCATTGTCTTAGTAACTAATTAATTTCTACATGCCAAATTCTATTCTCTAATCTATAAATAAAAACACCTTAGGCTAATTTTTCTTGGCCAATTTATCTGATAAAGTGTATGTATGAATGGAAAGACATGAAATGGAGTTATTGTTCTAATATTAATAGCTGAATTAATTATGTTGGATTTTCCTTTCTTTTGTTCTTGTTATTTCCTAATTTTGAGTTTATGGTTGAGGGAGAGAGGAGAAGGAAGCGTGAAACTTTGAAGGTAGCTTAGGTTTTTATGTTTGTAGGCATTGGCAAGTAAGGTAGATTCCTGTGTCATTTCATTATGGGGTCGTTGGCTAAGCTTTTGGGTGACATGTGATAACATTCTTGCAGAGATTAGTTAGTCAAGTCAGTCTACAATTATAGTGCCCTCTTCTCATTCATATTTTTGTCAATCAAACACCACTGTGCAGTACTGAATCAACTTTCTTTCCAGCATACGGCTAAGTGTGACAAATAATGCAATGCGGTAAATATATATTGTGAGGTTTTGATTTTGAAGCATGAAGTAAAAGGTTTAAGTCCAGGATCTTTAGTTTACTGACATCCAATATTTCTTAAAGATTTTATTTATTTTTTGTAGTTCAGGTTTGATTTCAAATTTTTTTGTAATTCCAATTAATTAAACATTTCTACTATTACAAAAAAAGTAAACAAATTAATAAATAAAAGGTTTAAGTCGAACTAATTAAATTCAAATACAGCAGCGTCTCAGAAATCTTTGCAAAAATGTTTACTTAATTAACATTATTCTTATAGAAAATCAGCCAATTATTTTTCAGGTCAGAAAATTTTCTTAAGGAAGCTCGTTTCCTTTCCTCTGTTTTTCTTCGTTTTTCGGCAGACTAACACAATCACAGGAGGCTATGAACTTTTCCTAGGGCACATGAGCCTATCTGTTAGTTAACCCTATACCTTTTTTTAAAAAAAATTATTTTAAAAATGTAAAGTTAAAGGCTCCTGTGTTGACTTTTAAAATGCGATATGAATAGTAAACGAAGGTGGTTTGAACATTACAGCTTATATTTAAGGGGGAAAAAAATATATTACAGCTTATCTGCCTGAATGGGATGCATGTGAATCCAGAGAGGATTTGTGTCCTGTGGATTGGATTAGACTTATAGACCCCAATTTTTCATTTCTGCATCTTGTTTCAAGTTCAGTTTTTGTTAGTTTTTTCTGTGCTCTTGCTTTAGGTTTTATGCATTTTTTTTTTTAGTATTTTTCTAGTTTTGTTATTTTATACTCCTCCCATTTCATTATTATAGTTGTTTAAAGTTTCTTTATAAGGATTAAGAAATCTATAATTAAAGTAAAAGAGTAATATCTTGGACTAAAATATCTTTATTTCAACTATAACTTATTTTATTAGTTACTCAACTACATTACTTTATTGTTTTTCAATTCTTTTAACGTTTTAACGCCTCTTACTCATTGGTTTTCTATCATAATTTTTGCAAGGGTTGCATAATAAATTCTCTTAATGAATGGGATTGCAAGAGGATTTCACCAATTTCTACTAAATAACCATAACTCCAAATTTTTCCCACTTGTTGAAAAGGTTTTCTACTCAATCTTAATTTTTGAATATTTATGATTTCCCACCAAATATGTTCTATAAAAGTTTGAGTTTTATGCTAATAATAGCTCAAATATGGCTACAAGGCAAAGTCACCGAATGCCTTTATCCAATCTTCAACTCTCTCTATTTTCATTTTTAATTATACCCTGCACATTTGTATTTAATCCCAAACCTGGTGTATATTAAATTGTTCATGTTATCTATAGGTATTTGGAACTCCAAAACAAGAAAACTGCATTAAACATTAAACATTAAGATGCATTTTTTATTACATTTAGTTGACCAATTAATTAGTTTATTAAGTAATTAAGAGAGTGAAATAAGATAAACAGAAAAGTAAAGTTGATAGGCTAGAAAAAGAGATGACAAAGAGAAAAATAATAATTGTATTACTTGAGATAATTTATGAAAAAATCATCCATTAATGTATTGTATAATTACTAAATAAGGATAAAGTTGGAAACAAATACCTTAACTATGTATTAGTTTTCTAAAGCGGCAAAAAAATTAAAACAAAAAATTTCTTATAAAATGTGAAATATTGAATCGGAGGGAGTAAAAAGTTATCAAATCACGAATCATATCAGAAATCAATTAATTTTTTTGACTCATGAATTGAAACAAATTATAAATCAATAGGATTTACAAAGTAGTATAAACCATAATACTAAATTCAATGTGAGCATAGATAACAAAAAAATCATAAATTTAAATTAAGAAACATAATTTTTTTTAAATATCATAAACTCATAAAATTATAAATAAGGAGTTAAATCATATAAGTTCAAAAAAATTTAATATATCATAAACAAATAATATAATAATAAAACACTCAATCATTCAAACTTCTTCGAGACAGTGATGGGATTTCAAGGTGAAAAAATAGGATTTCAAAAGATAGATGAGGATAAAAGTGAGAGAAAAATGAAATAATACTATTACGGAGTTTTTAAAAATATAAAAAAAATACTAAAACAAGTTACATAGAAACCAACCTCATTTCTGTCACAACTGGGTTCTGCAGCAAAAGTAAGGGAGATGCTGTGAATCGTTGATCCATTACTAGGAATTATTTGTCAAAATTGAACAATTTTTTTTATTCCAGTTGCGATTCAGATTCTGATTCACTGAGAAAACGATTTCGATGAAGATTTAGATTGTTTTGTTTCTGAATTGAATTTAAGTCATACGATTTGGACTCCCAAGATTTTATGTTTTTGGTTTTCCTCTTTTCTGATTGCCTTGTTCTCTCTTAATTAAATCTGTTCTTAACCAGAAAATGTAAAAAAGAATAGTACATGTTGGTTGCATACATTTTAACTATTTAATAGAATAAAAATATGATCATTTGTTAAAATCTTTTTTATTTATTTATTATGACAATTCATATTTAAGTAAGTCTGTAAATGTTGGCTTAATGTTATATATATTTATTTTATCTCAAATTATCAGTGAACCATGCATATCTTAAAATTGAACTTAAGCTGATGTTATTTATTTATTAACTTTATGTATTTAAATCCCGTGAGCACGCAGGGCACAAGTGGTGGTTCAGAAAGTAAATCCAACTAACATGCGGGAATTTTTTTCCATGAGTTGTCAGCATGAAACGAATTTACTCAGTGCATTATTACAATACCCAAAGTGAATTATTACTCCTCAGACAATATTTGATATATATATTGGTTAAATAAATTAATGGGTTGTATTATTATTATTATTTTTTGATAATAATTTGGATGGGGCCTCCCTGTCTCCATACTCAATAATGGGTGCTTGATTTCAAGATATTTGGGTGAAGGCATTAGAAGGTCCCTACATAGACGCTCCTCTCCTCTTTGTCACGTTGTTATCTGTACATTTCTTGAAAGCCACTTGGCTCTTTGAATACCGTCTTTTCAGTTTGTAATCAATCCATACCTAAATATGGCAAATAAAAGACATCAAAAAATGCATGGGGCAATATATGTATTCATCTCTTTCTAATATACCCCGCGAAACTCTACCATTTTCAAAATTTGAAGGCAGATGGATATAACATAGAATATGGAGCTGAGGTCAGGAATAATGTAAGGGGAATCTACCAAGTTTTGCGCAAAAACTGAATCTTGTTGGATCTGAATATATGGATAAGATGCCTCCTTTAATCATTATTTATTTATCTTAGGATTACTTCAGTGGTCTGATTTAAGCTGACATTTCATCTGCTTAATTATACCAATACAAATTATTTGGATATATAATACATCATACCATTTTCTTTCTTTAAAGATGCATGACATCCAATGAGATTAAAACATCATAAAAATGCACTGAAATAGCAGCAGATGGACAAGTTGAACAGTAGAATTCTTAATTTGCAAGCCACCAAATTCAGAAACGACACCTCATTTATCAAGATTGTTGGAAAACTAATGTGGTATAAAGGTAAATTCAAAGCAAAGGCATGCTTTGTTAGGTCATCCAAAATCTCAGTCCTGCAAGTTCTCAACCATTGCCTCATAATCGGGTAATTTTCTCAGCAACTTCACCTGTCGGATGGTCACCATCACCCCTTCACATGTGCAAAATGCTACTAGTTTGTTAAAATCAAATTATAGAAATATAATTTCAAAATAATTATTTTAGAGAGAAAGATCAAACAATAAAATTATATTTAAAATATACACGCTTTATGTATGTTCTCACACAGCAAAAAATTTATGCGTTAAAATAATTTTCTTCTAAAAATAACTATTATTCTCATGACGTGGATTAAGTATGAGAAATTGTTTGTTGTAAATTGGCGGTATTAGAAAAAATAGAGAGAAGAAAGAATGACACAAGTATTTAACGTGGTTCGGTCAATGTGACCTA
>JANHAO010007231.1:0-20407 GCA_026873985.1 Saraca asoca
CGACCTGTACTCGCCGGTTCTTTGTTACAACTACACCGTGCGCTTGCGGTAATTTTAAAACGTGCAATAAGTTTGCAGCACATCACTACTCCTATGAGCACGAAGGCAAAAGGAGCCAATATCTTTTAGCCGATGATCTGAGACATAAAACCTAATGGTAGAGGAGCTGCTTCAGAGGGTAAAATAGTTAGAGGAGTGCCCTCGAGCTCAAAATAGTCAAGATCACTGTGAGAAGAGGACACCATTCACTAGAGCAATTGAGACAAAGCCTCTCCCTCGCAAATTTAAAATCCCTACAATCCCCCAATACAATAGGGATAGTGACCCATATGACCACCTAGATGCATTTAATATTCAGATGGATCTTCAGATGACTAACTCTCTAGTCAGGTGCCGTGTCTTCCTAACCACTCTTGGAGACGCACCCCAAACTTGGATTGGGAAGAATGCCAAAGAAGATTCATCAATTAGTATAGAGCACTATGAAGGCAGCTTACACCATCCTGCCACCTCATAATGATCTTTTAACAGAAAATGAGTCACTTAAAGACTACATTACCCAATCTCCAGTAAGGGACCTTGCTGAGTTCTATGAACAAGCTGCCAAAGAAATCAAGTGGAAAGAAACTTTTAGCCTAAGAAAGTCCAATCAAAAGGATCAAATGAACAACTCTAATCAAAATAAAAGGAGAAGCAATGTTGGAAATGACAAAGAGAGTTAGAAGGATGGCTCTGATTATCAACCTACAAAGACGGCCAGAAGTGAGTGACCTTAGTGTCAAGGTCACCATAATCACTACAAACTACGGCATCCAATCAGACACTTAGGATAGGATCTATGCAATAGAGAAAGATAGGGAGGATTTCGAGAAGCCCAATCCCATAAGGACTCCCGATAGACTTATGAACAAGGATAGGTTTTGTGCTTATCACAATGAAGTTAGGCACAACACCTCCAATTATTAGGCACTTAAGAATGCAATTGAAGATCTAATTAAGAGAGGTCATATGAGAGATTACATAGTGTGACCTACAGGTTAGTGACCTTAGCCGTCCAAGTAATTAACTCAATAGTGGTGCCATTAAACTCCAAAATAAGAAGAGGCACCCGTAGTGAGAACAATATTCACCATCCACAGTAGACCTAACATTACAAGTACCTCATACAAGTCGCATGAACACTATATGCAAGAGGCAAACCATGTCCTGTTAATGGGTTATGGTGAATTTGAGAGACACACTAAGAAGGCAAGGATGACTTCAAACAGTCTCACTTTCACAAATAAAGATACACTAAGAGTCCGTTCTCCCCATAATGAGACATCAATCATCTAGGTAGAATTGGCAATGCCGAGATGTGAAGGATAATGATTGATATTGGTAGCTCGATAAATGTTATGTACAAGGAATGTTTTGACCTAATAGGTTTGAATTCAGACTAGATAAAGCCTTTCCTAGAGCCCCTTTATGGTTTCATAGGAGATCTAATATTACCAATGGGGCAAATCAAGCTTCCTCTTACTCTTAGAGATTCAAACTGCCAAGCCATTATCTTAGCAAATTTTTTGATTATAGATTGTCCCTCAGCATATAATGTGATGTTGGGGCAACTTGCAATGAATGACTTAGATATAGTCACGTCAACCAGGACACTCACCATCAAATTTCCTACCCCCAATAGAGTTGGATGCGTGTAAGGTGAGCAACATATAACCAGATGCTACTATGAGAATGCAGTTAAGTTAAGAGTGAAAGGAAAAAAGGTTAATATGGTTTCTGCTAGAAAACAATAAACTAATAGCACAATAGGGGTCAACTATGACCTTAACCCTCATGAGGTCAATGCTAAAAGAGCAACTGGTCCAGTTGAGGAGCTCAAAGACATATGGGTTAGCAAGATAGATGCTGAAAAATGCTTCAAGCTGGGAAAAAAAATTAACTCCAGGAGTGAAGACCCAACAAGCTGAATTTTTTGAGGCAAACCTAGATGTTTTCACCTAGAACCATGAAGATATGGTAGGGATTGGCCCCAAAATCATATCACATAAACTGAACATTGACCTTCGTTACAAGCCAATGGCTAAAAAAAGAGACCTATGACTGTTGAGTGTTATATCGCTCTTAAAGAGGAGGTGGATAAGCTTCTAGCCAATAAGTTTATCCAAAAAGCCCACTACCTAACCTGGGTGGCTACCCCCATGCTCGTGAAAAAGAAGAATGGGAGTGGAGGACTTGTATTGATTTTACAGACCTAAACAAAGTATGTCCAAATGACAATTTTCCCCTGCCAAGGATTGATCAACTTATAGATGCAACTGCTGGTCATCAATTTCTCAGCTTCATGGATGCTTACTCAGGATATAATCATATCCCCATACACCTATAAGATGAAGAGCACACCTCATTCATCACTAACCATAGGCTGTATTATTATAAAGTAATGCACTTTGGATTGAAGAATGCATGGGCAACCTACCAGTGATTAGTAAACATGATATTCAAAGAACAGATTAAAAAAACCAAGGAGGTGTATGTAGATGATATGTTGTTAAAGTCTAAGCAATTTGCCAACCATGTGCATGATCTTAGGGAAATGTTCAAAATTTTGAGAAAATATCGGATAAAGCTAAATCCGCACTAGTGTGCATTTGGGGTAGCTTTAGGAAAATTCTTCGATTTCATGATCAATAATAGGGGAATTGATGCAAATCTAGAAAAGATCAAAGCACTTGTTGACATAAAGATCCCTATGAGAATCAAGGATATTTAAAGCCTTAATGGCCAGGTCACAACACTCAGTAGATTCATCTCGAAAATAACAAACAAGTACGTCCCCTTTGATGTACTAAAAAAAGGCAAAATGCTTTAAATGGACTAAGCAATGCAAGGTGACTTTCCAGTAACTAAAGGAATAATGGGCCGAGCTCCACTCTTGTCCAAACCAAGGGATAGTGAGAAGCTCATTGTCTACCTGGAAGTGTCACAACATGCCCTTAGTGCAGCCCTTATACAAGAAGAAGTTGGAACACAATTTTCGGTTTACTATGTGAGCAAAAAATTGTTAGTTGTTGAAACAAGGTACTCATCAATGGAGAAGCTTGTTTATTACCTTGTAATGACATCAAGGAAGCTAAGACCTTATTTTCAATCACAGAGCATTGAAGTGCTTACACAATTCCCATTAAGGTAGATTTTGCAAAAGATAGATGCCTCAAGTCATTTACTTAAGTGGGCAGTCGAGCTAGCCCAGTTCAATATTGAATATAAGCCAAGACCAACAATAAAAAGGCAAGTCTTGGCAAACTTCATTGTAGAATTCACAGGCCCTACAGAAGAAGAAATAAAGACCCCAGAGGCTCCATATTGGGAATTGTACATTGACGGGTCCTCGAGTGAACAAAAGGTTGGGGTAGGAGTGCTTCTTATTAGCTTAGAGAAGCACAAAATTCTTTACACACTAAGATTCGATTTTCAAGTCATAAACAATGAAGCAGAATATGAAGTATTATTGGTAGGGCTTCATCTGGCAAGAGAAGTGTGAGCTGAAAACATGAAGATATTTAGCAACTCCTAGCTTATAATTTGTCACATACGAGGTGAATACCAGACAAAGGGATCAAATATGGCTATCTATCTTCAAAAGGTTTAGGAACTGCTTGGCTCCTTCCAACGATATAAGGTCAATTAGATTCCATGAACTCAAAATACGTATGCAAATGCGCTAGCTCGCCTAGCCATAACTAAAGATGCAGACTTCTTAGAGGCAATCCCAGTCAAATTCCTCCCATCACCAAGCATGGAGTAGATAGATGTTATGATGGCAATGGTCGTAGCATAAAATTCATGGATGGGTCTAATTTTGGATTACCTGCAGGATGGCAAACTACCACAAGAGAAGCTAGAAGCACATTACCTACAAGCTCGAGTAGCTAAATATTACATCTGTGATAATATGTTATATGGGGATTTTCAACTCCACTCCTAAGGTGAATAGATGGCCATGATTGTGATACCATCCTAAAGGAAATTCATGCTGGTTATTGTAGGAATCATGCTAGGGGGCTATCTCTAGCTCAAAAGGTACTCCGACAGGGATTTTATTAGCCTATAATGAAATAAGATGCCATAAACCTTGTGAGAAAGTGTGATAAGTGCCAAAGGTTTTCCAAGATCCCATGAGCGCCACTAACCTACCTGTAACAAATGGTTAGTCCATAGCCCTTTACTATTTGGGGCATGTACCTAATTAGGCCACTTCTGACTAGTTGTGGGCAATGCAAGCATGTAGTGGTGGCTGTTAAATATTATACCAAATGGGTGGAGGCAGAGGAACTAGCAGAAACCCCTTTTCAAAAATTGAAAAATTTGTATGGTCTAACATTATTTGCAGGTTTAGAATCTCTCAGCAGATTATGACTGACAACCACATCTAGTTCAACAATGAATAGTTCATCAGATTCTACAACGACCTTAAAATTGAAAAGAGCTTCTCAGCTATAAACCATCCTCAAGCTAATGGACAAGTTGAGGCTATTAACAAGATCATAAAGTAGATCTTGAAGACAAGGTTAGAGGCCAAGAAGGGAGCATGGGTAGACAAGCTATAGAAAGTACTCTGGGCTTACAAAATCATAGCTCATTGTACCATAGAAGAAACTCCCTTCTCAATGGTCTATGGATCTGAAGCCATGATCCCAACAGAACTTAAGGTAGTAATGCAACGAAGAGCAACTTCAATCCAAAAGATAACAATCAACTACTTGCTGCCAACCTAGACCATATAGAAGAGAACAAAGAAATAGCTCACCTAAGAATTGCGACCTATCAACAAAGAGTCGTAAGGTGCTATAATAGAAGGGTCCAAGTTTGGAACTACAAAATTGTTGACCTCATACTCCACCTCATTCTTCTTGGAGCTCACAAGGCCAGTGTCAAAACACTAGGCCTGAACTAGGAGGGCCCATATATAATCAAGAAAGACTTGGGCAATGGAGCTTATCAATTGGCAAATATGGATGGAGCTGAATTTCCATGAGCTTGGAGTGCAAAACATCTGCATCGTATTATCAATAAATTTTAGTTCGCCCATCTAATCTTGTAATATCATTCAGAAATTATTAAAAGCACTTAAGTTTCTTCTTAAATCTTTGTCTTTGTTTCAGTGCTTATTAATTTCTAAATAGATTTTCAACAAAGTCTTATACAAGAAGTGAACTATTTTCAAGAATAAAAGAGTCATAGTTTGCTAGCTGAAGCCTATTCAACTTAGCCTAAAGAATTGTTGTTTACAACTTAACGAGCATTCATCTTGGTTCTAATCCAAAATTATAATTCATAAACTAAGGCACAATCTACAAAGTATTCGACCTGACGAATATACATTGTCTTACTTGATGAATATACATTGTCATGGTCAACCTGACGAATATATATTGTCATGTTTAGCTTAACGAATATACATTATCTTGCTTAATGAATATACGTTGTCATGGCATGCTAGTTAAGGTGTAGCTTTCATGTGACCTACTAGGCATTTAACATGGCATATATCCATTAAGTCATGAGTTACTAACTTAGGTCCATTTATATTAACCTATAAGTTATCATTTGAGACCTACTAAATATTCCACTTGACTAATGTTTGTTAAATCATGGTTTGCTAGTTGAGGTATTATATGCAGCTTATTGGTCATTCAACTATGAAAACTAAGAAGAATTAAGAAGGAATATTATATAAAGTTCATCATAAGCCTTGCACAACAAGGAAAATATACATATGAAAGTATGACAGTATAAGATCAAAATAAGTCTACAATTGTCATGGCCTATGAAAAAGGCTAGCCCTTAGTAGCTGAGCTCTTATGATCTGGAGGGTTAACATATAGGGTGAGTAAGTCATCCATCATTTGATCATTAGTGGCCTCTATGACCTATGAGCTATTTTTTTTTTTTGAATGGCACCATGAGTAGAAGAATCTACACCTACGGGTTGCGCATCCTCATCAGAAGAAGTTACCTTCATGTCTTCCTCGAAATCCTTAATAACCTCAAGAATGTTCCTACCAAAGAAGGAGAAGTCCATCTTTAGATGCTCCTCCCATAAGGCGAATAAGAAGTCCGTGGTAGTATCTTCTTCTGCTTTCACTACCAACATTGCAGTCTTCACCTTAGCTCAAGCAGTCTCCTCTTTTGCTAGAGCAACTTCGTTCTTAGCTACCTCTTTCTCCTTCTCAACAGCCTCAGCTTATTGCATGGCTATATCTAACTCTTCCTTCTCTCTTACCATCTTGTTAACTACCTTATTAAGATCTAAAGTAAAGCTGGGCTTCATGGCCTTGTAGTTTTCTACCTCACGAGATAGGGCTTCCTCGACTTCTTTCTTGGCAGCCTCAGCGTTTCTTGTTATGTCCTTTAACTCCAACACCTCAGCTTTAGTGGCGGCCAAGTCATCTTCGAGCTTCTCTTTGTCTTCCTCCCAAGCTAAGAGCCTACCCTTAACTTTATTATCCCCAAAGCATTTTGAGAAAACAAATAGATGGTTTAGCTAATAAAAAGGCAAAAGCACTAAAGCTAAAATATTTAACTTACCAATAGATCATGACGAGCTATATAACCTATTAGGCCTTGATCAGGTACCTCTAACTCTAATGTCTTGGTGCTAGCTCCTAGGATTACATCCACATTCTCTTTGAGGAAGTTAAAGTACTCCTCAGTCTTTGCGCCAAAGCCATCAGTTTGCCTTTTGGTCTTGACCTCAGAAGTCACTTGTTCTATGGTGACAACGACCTCTTTCCACTTGTCTACTCTTTGTTTCTTGGAAGAGGGCTCAGATAGGGATGTGACCTCAATTGCCTTGACCACCTCAACCACCTAAGGTTGTGAGGTGGGAACTAACACTTGTGAGGTTGCTACTACTATGGCCAAAGAAGATTCACTTACAGTAGTATCAAGAGTTGGTGAGGTTGCTACAATTGTAAGGTCAAAAAATCGAGTACAAGCTTGGGGCATGCAAAGATTCAACCTCACCATATCTTCATACTCTTAGAAGTTTGTTGGGCCAACCTTATTGATTTAGCGAGGTTCAATATCTCTTGTCAGCTTGATGTTTAAAGTTAGAGCAAGCTTGTGGGAATGCAAAAGATCCTTGTCAAATTTGAGATTATTTTTAAGGTCATCAATAGCTACAAATTGGCCCAGCACCTCAACCTACTCAGCCTCTAGTGTTGGTTTCTCCTTACTAACTCTATCTGCAAAATAAAACAAAAATGTTAAATCAGGAGTGAAATAAAGCATATGAAATAATACAAGCTCGCACATCGTTAGCTCACTCACTAGGAGTAAGGACGAAACCAAAATTGTAAAGATGATGCAGGGACGGGAAAAAGACATAAAACCAATGGGTCTTATGCTTCCCCCCATTAGGTTTGCCCTTAGCATCACCCTGCAGCAAAATCCTCTTATACTCGATTTGCCGAGCTAAAAGACAATAAATCCTATCTTGTTAACATGTGCTCTTAATGCTATAAAGATGGCAAAAAACCCTTACAGATGGTGGTGGGAGATTATTCCTAAGATAAACAAGTGCAAGGAAAGTAAGCTAGGAGTAAGAACTTGGGGTCAGCTGGAACAAGCAAAGCCTCAGTTTTTTCAATAGCTCAACAATATATGGGTGGAATGGGAACCTAAGCCCAGCATCAAGGTGATGGGTGCTGATGGCAACAAATCCAAGAGGAGAATAGAATGCATGATCATCAGGGGAATGCTCCATAAGATGGCAACCCTTGGGAAAATGATATGATTTGGCTATATTTCTAAGCTCGTCTAGCCCGATGGTAGAAGAGTGGTGATTAAACACCATGCAATTTGAAAACCTCTCACTCCTAGTGACCTACTGACCCTCATTGGGGTCAGGACAAGCAACAAATTGTTTAATGACCTCGCCACTTCCAGAGGCCACTTCGTTTATGATGCACAGTAGCTCTTCACTCCAAGCTGGAGAACTAGACTCATTAGCATTTCCTACTTGGTGACCATGACATTTATGAGCTATAGCTATCTACACAAAAAGAAGGAATGGTCAGGTCACTACAAGCAAACCATACCTAAAAAGTTAAGACAAATAATTTCCTATTCAGTAGGCTATACACACCTCGGGTCACCACATCTAAAACCTGGACAATCAAAGACATGGAAAGCTCAATCAACAAAGCCTATTAGGCCATTAAACCTTGGGAAACAGAGGGACAGTCTACGATCCTAAAAACAACAGACAAAATCTCTAGCAACAAACAAACATACACCATTGAATTAGGCAACAGAATGCCAAAAACCCATAAAACAAGTCACTTATAAAAAGTAGAAGCTAAGAATCTAAGAAAGCTTACTATATCAGAAAAATGAGATAAGTTCTAAAAAGAAAAATGGTGAGCAAGACTGGTCTTTGGTAATCTAAATCCAAAATGTTTGATGGCAAACCTAATGGAACACAAAGGTGAAAAATAGTGGTGATTGTTTATGAACTTGGGAGACAAGCAAAAGACAGAATGTCAGTTTTCAAAAGTAAAGGGAAAATGGATTTTCTCACCTTATATAGACTGAATGGCATCACTATTTGATTTAGAGACTGATTAACTACCATTGATCTAATGGTCTAATGAATAACAAGGCTCAAACATTGCCACATTGATGGCTATAGAAACATGCATGCATTAAATACAGTAATGATGGTACAGGCAAGCTAAACAATGAAATAGAAGTCTAAACAATAGCATAATTAATCATAATCACCAACTTTTACTAGCAACCTACAGCTCCAGTCTGAAGATCGCACTGAGAGCGGGGGGCTAATATTGTGGGTATTTTTGAAACTATACAAATGTGCTAGTAAAAGCCCAATGGATGGGCTCAGTTAATAGAAGCCTAGCTCAACTTAGATTAAGGTCATTGAAGCAAGGCATCAGGTCATCAAATGCAAGCTCAAATCACTGGTCAAGGGTCAGCAATAACCTTAGGTTGTTAGGTCTAGTTCTTAAATCAAGACACACTGAGATCTAGCCCACAAATCGAAGCACACTTGCTGTGGTTAAACCCAATGAGGGATCAACTTGCATGAATCCACTTGTAGACATTAACTTACAGGAATCAACTTGCTATTAATTTATTATTTTTCCTTTTTTGGACTACATTAAGATTGTACATCCCAGTAACTATAAATAGGGGTTAAATCATTGTACAAGGGAGAACCCATTCTTAGATAGAGAGAATCCCTAGAGAAAAATAGATACTCTAAAAAATAGAGACAACCTATAACTCTGCAAAAATGTAGAGATCAAACACTCAATAAATACAAAAACTCTATCAAAATAGACAA
The DNA here is from genome assembly GCA_026873985.1 of Saraca asoca. Taxonomy (NCBI): domain Eukaryota; kingdom Viridiplantae; phylum Streptophyta; class Magnoliopsida; order Fabales; family Fabaceae; genus Saraca; species Saraca asoca. The sequence continues at coordinate 9,371 of JANHAO010007231.1, forward strand.
AAAAAATACCATAACTATGGACATAAGCATTGCACTCAGCTAAACCACGTTAAAAAGTTCTGGTATCTCCTAGTTCTTCCTCTCTTTCTCTCTTTCTCACCTTTTTCACACTATCCATTTGTAGTTTAGGGTTACTAAACTTGGGTTGATTGAAATCACATGTCAACAAATTAGAACCAAAAACATGGCTTGAACTAGGACCACATGATGGATTGGACCCAAGTTGGGCCTCAGAACCCAAGTCAATTGGTCAAGCAATCCTAAGATGCAGTTGGCCAATTAGTATGATCTCACCAGGTGAACTGACCATGCACAAGTAGGTTGATTAACTACTTCAGCAAGCCTATATAACAAATAACCCCTATAATGATGTGAACCTAAGGTAAGTTTTTTTTACCTAAAAAGTCAAGTTCTTTCCTTAAATTCTTATTTTTCCTTAGGCTTGAATTTCTTCTTTAATTACTATAGTTTTTCTAACAATCAAATGCCAAAGTTAAAACTAGGAAAAAGAATTCTAATGTTAGACTTAAGGAGAATTCTCCCCTACTAAGATGAGTGTAATTTTCTACTATTAAGACTTTGTTTTATTTACTAAACTTATTTTTTATAAAATTCACCCAAAATAGTTTTCTACTTGTTAGGCTAAACTAGAAAAAGAATTAAATATATATCTTAGGCATAATAATTAAATAGAATTTTTAGATGTATTTTCTGTATGTGCTAAATATGTGTATGCAAGATTTGGGAAGGTTTTTGACTATGGACCTATTCAAATTATTAACCTAATTATCTTCATAGTTAATTTAATTAATTATTCAATAATAAATAAAATAAGAAATAGGATAATTAAAGATTGGTAAGTATAACAAGGGTAAGATAAGAATAAATAGATTGAAGAAATTCTAGAGATGATTATATTTGTAAATTAGCATAAAATAAGTGGGATTTGGAAGCCCATGTGTACTACAAGATACAAGTTTATGACTTTTTAATCATTGGGTTATGTAGCCAGTGACTCAATATTTAGGTACGGTGTAGGAAGGCACAAGATTTAAGCATGCATCATAGGGGGCATACACCTCATATTAAGATGGTCTCAAGGACATAAGACTTATGAGTAGACATTGTTCCTTTCATTGATCCACCTTTGCTAATAAAATTTACATGATTTATTTTTAGTGACCATTCAAATCACATACCTAGATTGGGGATGTGAAAAGAAATCATGGAATGATGAAAGTACCCTTAGATATAAGTTAGGAACAACAGTGATAACGACAATGGAGATATCTAAAAGATAAAAGTTTAAATTACCCCTAAGAGCAAATATGGAGTGATAAGAATAATTTTACCCTTAGTTGGATAGGAGGTAGTAAGGACAAAAGTATCTTCGCTCGAGGGAGGTAAACCAAGGAAGATAGGATCCTATGCAAACACAAGAAGACATGGAGTTAGAATTAGGAATGATGCATTGCTGCTAAAAAAATGAAAATATCTTTGAGCCCTAAGTGGGAGGGTAGAGTTAGACAATTTAATTTTGAGAGCAAGTTAGGAGAATGAGGAAAAGAAAATGTGAAAGAAAAGTCAAAGTCGTTAACAATTAGTGCATGATCAAATAGGGACCGAATCTTCAAAATCTTAAGGAACGAATAACCAACTGACCAAAGCAATATATACAAGGTTTTCCCTTTCATTTTCTTATTCATTCCAAACTTCTCTCAGAACTCTGCTTGAATTTTCTAACCTTTCTCCTTTTAAATTCAAACCCAATGAAGCCCTATCAAACTTCTTTCTTGAAGCTCTCAAACCCTTCATCAAATTTCAAGCAAGGCGAATAGCCTATGATCTTGCATTATTTTTCAATATTTATACCACACAAAGGTATGACTAGTCAATTGGAGCTAGGGATGTTCTAGATGCTTAATACCTCAATCTATGTACTCATGATTTCTTCCACATGTACATAGTATTGTAGCCATCGGAGCATTGGTAGTGGTTATAGTTTATGGAGTGTAATGATGCTTACAATGTAGACCTCATTAAATACTTCTACGCTAACTTGCTTAAGGCATCTACTGACCGACTAGTATTGCTTTTGTATTTATGTAGGAAAAGGATCACCTTATCCATAGCCATTATCAAGGAGATGTTCAGATGCCAAATGAAGGAACCATTGTTCAAAAGATGGCAATTGAAACACCAACAAACCATTGAACATCCATTAGCAACTAAGATGGGTCACAGAAAGTGTGATCACCAAGGGTGAAGATAAGCTATCCATTCTCGAGATCCTTTTAATTTCTCAAGCATTTTATAACTTCATCATCTATGTCATCCTATCATAAGGAGGACATGAATCTAGACTCATAAACATAAACATGCACATGCTTTCCCACCTTTGATCCAGACAGTCTTTAAACCTCCCTTACACAATTATAAGCCACATATTGGCAGTGGTCCATCGTAAGGCTCTCTGCCATATGGACCAATTCTCACCATGATTTTTTAATAGCATAAATACAACAAAGAGCATTATGGTGCAACCTACCTAAAGCTAATGTCTGTCAATATGTTAAAAAATTTTGGAATGAATAAGTGAATGTTGAATGAGTCCCAAGTGCGAGATTGCTACCAGATAACAAAGGCAACATGTAGATTGGATAGAAGAGAAGCTGGATAGGATAGCCCCATAGGAGTAGGTTGACCCAACCCTTGGACAATTTAGGACCAAGACAGGGATGTCAAGGCACGTTGTGGGTCCATACCATATTGATCACATGATCAATTAGTTGTATGAGCTGGTATAGACCATAAACACTAGCACAAACAGATGACTAGGCCGCTTAGAAGGGAGAGTGAATGCCCTAGAGGGCAAAATGGATCAATTATGTGATACTTTTTACATGGAGGATGAAGATTGATAAGTAGTTACAACTTAGGACAAGGATAGGACATGTATAACCATTTTGTTTTCTTTTTATGATGATAATGATGTACATGAATGTTTATAAAATATGTTAAATGCAACAATATAAAAAGAATGCATGAATTCTTATTAATGGCAATATAAAGCATCATGAAAAATGCCTAAAGATCAAACAAGGGAAGATATAAGATAATGTGATGTGGAATGTTACGTTTAAATAAGATGAATGTGATGTGTTGAGCATGCATGAGGATTAGAATAGAACCTAAGATAGAATAAACATGGTTTGTTATGCATAATATGTTACTTGTGTATGGCTAAGCATCTAGTATATACTAGTATGCTTTACAATAGACCTAAACTAGAGATAAAGAATACAATACGCTATAAATGAGATAGATGACGTTAGTTAGATCTGTATGGAACAAAGAAACAAAGGAATGATTATGAACACATGAGAAAAAGATAAGAAAAGAAACAGTCAACCAATCGGTGTCAGGTCAGACAAAACCTTATACACAAAATTTGAGACAATAAAATCCTAGTGTAGTCAAGCTGTCAACTAGAGTTGAAACCTTATCAGGAAGAAGTCACAATGCACACCAGAACCAAAAATGCGAATTCAAGGTAAAATGATTGAATTAAATAAGATTTGATTTTAGTTTATCTCATTATTATGTTTTGTTAACTTTTATTCGATTAATTCTGTTTAGATTATGAATTAATTTTAACAGCGTTAATTAGGCCTAGGACCAAAAGATAGAAATTTCATTATAATAAGATGAGTGAGAATTCTACCCTCTAGCTCACTTTTCTTACAAAGCAGAATTCATTTTCAGATTACCCAAATTATTTTGATGTATTGGGTAGTGTAAATTTAGGCCTAAAAAATTAATTGTGAAAGTTTTTGTGAGATTATCATAATAAATTTTAGCCTACAAATGCCAAAAGTATGATATGAATCAAGAAGAAAGCTAAAAAAGTTGAACTATATGATTTAAGATATAAGATGAAAGGTTTTAATTAGGATTTTAGATATTAGGATTTGCCTTCCTACTTGTTCATATGTATATTTGTTTGAATGGTTGATTGAAATGGGTGAATTGAATGGGAACTTAGAATTAAGTTCTAGTTGGGAAAATTTTAGGAATCCAACTTTGTATAATCTCATGAACATAAATACATTATCATACAACTGCAGAGTTTTCTAAAATCTTGAATATTTAAAATCAAATTATATTTTTTTGATTTCAAGTTTATGTTTATCAGAATATCATTTTTGAATTTCATGAGTTTCTTTTGAAAATGAAATTTACAAAATATATGAATTTATTTATTATAGAAATTAATAATATAAAATTTTATTTATTCTTTTTTATATTATTATTTTATTAGTATTATATTATTTAAATTAACAATTTTATTTATTCTTGATTATTATGAATTTATTTTGTTTTATTTTTAGATTTTATTAAATAATACATTTCAAACATACTTTATATTTTCAAGAATTAAAAGTATTTCTGAAGTTAAATATATTTAAACACATTTTATTATTTCATAAGCATTTAAAATATATTATAAATGATAGGTTAAATTAGGAATTTTAGAAAGGATAGAATTGTTGAGGGTGGTGAATGTGATTTCCGTAAGAAAATCCATAAAGGTAAATGAAAGATTAAGTGATGCTATGTGTGTGTAAACTAGCATAATGTTAAATAAGATTTGAAAGACCTATGTACATTAGAAGATGAATAAGATTTTTTTTTTTTAGTTACTAAGGATAGTAACTAAGTCAGGTGCGGTGTGGGTGGGCACAAATTTTAAGCATATTTTCTAGAGAGCATACAATATTTTAGGTATGTCATTGTGTGCATACAACCTTTTAGTCATTGTTCTTCCATTGACCCACTGTTGCCAATATGAGTTACATGATTTTTCTTGTAAGGCCTATTAGATCAAGTTATGAATATATGCAAAAAAAAAAAAGGATAATTTGAGTGTCTCATGCCTTAATTTAGTGAGATAGACATAAATTCATCATAATATCTAATTAACCATATGGAACCACACATTATAAAAGTACAATCCCCTTTCATAGTATCAAAATACCCCTACTTGATAATTTCATAATGTTATGAAATTTTTTTAGACTATAGGATATGCATGATCACATAAAAAGAAGATAATTAAGAAGAAATATGAAGAGAATCAGAGATGCACAAGAATTTTGTATCATTATATATATACACACACATACACCCCTAGGCTCTGATACCAGAGACCACAGAGAAAGCCCATAAAGATGAAAATTAACTAAACAAAAATGAAGTAAGAATCATAGCAGAACTACAAACAGCAAGGTAAATGTAGAATAAAATATTTATTAATTTGAAACAGATCTTACAAAGATGATAAAAACTCCAGAACTAAAGCTCCAGAGCATGGGTGGAATGGCAAATGATAAAAACTATTGAATGCTTTACAATTAGAAATCTTAGCTATTTATAGAAAAATTTGGAATCTATAACAGTTCCTAAACAATGTACTGCTACAGTGACCAATTGAAAGTGCTAACTATAATCTCATTATTTTGTCCAAAACAATATCTTTCCTTCTTTTTGCAAAGTTGTCTGGCCCAAAGTAGATTTGTCTTCTTTTGCCAACACTTCATTTGCATTTCATCTGGTTAAAACTTGAATTTGAATTTGAAAATTCATTTAGACTGAATTTTAGTCTAATTTGATAAACTAAAATAGTCATCTTCATTTGATTGTGTGTAGTCTCTTGGCTCAATTAAGCTAGACGAACTAGATTTCATAATATTTTCTTTAAGTTGAAGTAGAATTTCTTGTAGTTTTTCCACATAATCCTCATTAGTTAAAACTACAGCAAGAGTAGCAACAATACTAGATTTGTCTTGAAGGAATTAGCTTGACTTAGCCTTCAAGTTTTTATGGTAGTGAGGGAACTTCTCAAACCACTTCATTATTTCAAATTTGTGTGCTTTACAAGCTTGATTATATAAAGCCCACCATTTGATTGAACCAACTCTTGTTAGGGCTAGAAATTTTAAAAATTAGTGTTCCTTGGTGTATTGGTATTTCCAAAAATATACCCAAGATAGACTGATTTTTGAATAAAATTAAAGGAGTATGGGAAAATTCCCATAATTTAAATTATTAAAACAAGATTGGAATGTATCCCTACTTTCTTTGACTTAATTTGGGAAAATTGCTAGAATAGGATAAAAATTGTTCCATCAATTGAAAAACAAATTTGGAAATTTTTACTTAGTGTCTTGATTGAAAAAGAATAGATAGGTATAGGAAAATTTAAGGTATTTTACTAGGCTTGAATATAATCCCAATAAAAATACCCTATTAGTTCGTAGGCTTTTGAAAACTTTTTGCACACTGAAGGGGGTTAATCGCAATCTAAAATTAATAAAATTTTCTTAATTCAGAAAGTCAAATGAGTAATTAGATTTGGATCATCCTTACTATCATGATGATTAATTACAATCAAATCTATGTCAATTTGGATGAGTTGATAAAATTCTCTATTTTTCAAAGTTAAAGTTGACAAATAATGCTAATTTTTGGGAACATATTTGTAATGGCAATCTTTGTATTTTCATGCCAAATTTCTGGTTCCATTTGGACGATCTTCTTAGATTGTAATTTAGGGAAGTATTTGGCTTGGATCTTTATTGGTACAAGATCCAATTTGGTAATAGGCTTTAAGGATGGAGTAGCTTTGGTAATCTATTTTGATTTTTCAATAATCATTTGGTTCAATTTGGCTTTAGTGACAAAGAGGGGTTTATCTTCATCTTCTTCTTTAGTAATGTTAGCCCAAGACTTTTTCATTAGCAAAGCTAAGGATATTTGACAAGCTAAGGCTTAGAGGGTTTCAATTGGAAGGTCCAACTCTAGTGGAGAGAAGTTAATTTGATTTGTTAAGGCAATCTGCTTTCCTTTGTTCTTTGATTTGGATGCCAATGGGGAATTTGATTTTGAACAAGAATCCAAAGGTAGACTCTTAATATTTTAGTTTTTCTTTGATTTAAGGTCTATAGGCATACCCTAATTTTTTTCTCTCTTTCCATGGTGTTATTTCCCATGCACAAATTTGCGAGTAAGGAAATTAGGAAGAGAATTTGAAGAGCCTTTGATAAATTCAATTTTGAAATAAAAAACAAATAAAATGCCTTGATAATTTGCAAAAATTTGTTTCAATGCTAAATTTTTGACATCCTTTTGAAAAACATCTTTGGCAAACTAATAGTTTACTCTAATAGTAAAATTTTAGTTTAATAAATCACTTCAAAAATTTTTAATACATAAAATAATTAATAAAATTTCTTTTTTAATAGTTAAATATTTTTGTTGGATAGGGTTCCAATGTTTAGAAGTAAAATTGACAACAAGCTCCCTACCATTTTTTATTTGTTTTAAAATTCCACCATATCTTAGATTTGATGCATTTGTTTCTACTATCTTGTATGCAAATAAATCACTAATATGTAGACAAGGAAGATATTTGACTTGAAGTTTGACTTTTCTAATAATATTTGTATGTAAATCCATCCATGAAGGTGAATATTTCTTTAATCTATCAAGCAAAGGTTGGATAAACTTTCATAAATTTGGAAAGAAATTTAAGATATAATTTAAACATCTGAGAAACCTTTGAAGTTGGGTTTTATCAATAATTTGATCAAAAAATGTTTCAACAAACTAAATTGCTCTTTCTATTAGGGTTATGATTCCTTGGAAAGTATAGTGACCAAGAAACTAAATTTTTGTTTGAAAAAGAGAAAGCTTTTTCTTTGAAATTGCTATACCATTTTTCTTGGTAGATTTCAAGAAAATATTCAAGTATTTAAAATGCTGCTCTAGATTTTGAGAAAAAAATCAAAACATCAATAAAATAATGATAAAATTTGTAAAAGGATTATAAATATCATTCATAATCTTTTGAAACTCTGAAAGGGCATTTTTTAGGCCAAAAGGAATTATGTTCTATTTGTATTGTCCAAATGGGATGGTAAATGCAGTTTTATACCTATCCTCAGGTTTTATTTCAATTTGCCAAATCCCATATTTCAAATCAAAGTTGAAAAATATTTTTGCGGAATACAATCAATTTAATACATCATTTTTATTTGGGATTGGATACCTAATCCATTGAGAGCTTCTTTTAGCAGCTTATAATTGATTACAATCCTTGGTGTACCTCATTCAATTTATACATTTTTATTAACATAAAAGGAAGAGCATGATCAAGGGTTTTTAGATTTTCTAATAATATATTTTGCTAGGAGATCATCAATTTCTTTTATACAACAATCTATGAGTTTTTGGTTCATCTGAATTGGATGAGCTTTAGTTGGTATTTATTTTTTAGAAAACTCCTTCCTATATAATAAATCTACCATATGTTGTTTCCTCTCCCAAAATGCACTAGGCATTTAGAATAGATTTGACTATGTATTTTATTTTCTAAGATTTTTATCTTATTTTGAACAATTGGAGTAACCAATTGTTGCTTTATCCATTTGAAGGTTATTTCTTTAGAAATATAGTTTATTTAATTTATTTATTTTTCAACCAAATTAAGGTTTGTGAAAATAGGTTTTTTGAGAATTTGAAAACTATTTTTAGTTCTAGACTCTCTGTTTCTATCCCTTTAGTAGATATGAAAAATAGCAAAAAGTCTGCGTTGATTTTATGAAAATCATTTTTCAAAACAACATTTGAAAGCTTAAAGTGAATTTAAAGTTTAGATCTATTTGCATATTTAAGACATTATTTGGTTTTTTCAAAGTATTTTGTTAGTATTAACCATTCCTGAACACAATTAAGGTTAGCACCTGTATCGAGCAGAGTTAATGTCTTAATTATAAACTCTTCTTTGACAATGAGCTTTATAAGGATGTATCATTTTTGAATTCTTAAGGAAGGTGTAGTTTTGAACACATCATCATCATTGATTTCATTGTTTTCAATTTCATCTTCAACCTTATTTTTTTCCCCTCTGAAAATCAGAAAACATCTAGTGAAAATGCATTTGCTGATTTTTTTTAAATTTTGACTTCTTCTTTGATGAGATTTACTCCATATTGTAAATCCTGCAAAGTAATAAGTTTACATTTTTTTTAATTAAATCTTTTTAAAACTTTTTTGAAATTGTAATTATTTAAAACAAGTTGTTTTGAAGAAGTTGAAGGTTTATCTAAAGTCCTTTTGAACTCTTGCAGATAACCTCTTTTTTCATTATTGTCTGGTAACTTGTAGATAACTTTGAAAAGATGATCTTATTCTGCAAAGACAATATTTAAAGTATTTTGATTTTTAGATGATACTAATTACTCAGATTCTAAAGAAGAGCAACAATCATTTTCCTGGATTTGATTATTTTCTTGAACTTGTTTTTCATCTTCAGGATAAGAATCTTTTGAAAATGCTTTTGTAAGTAAATTGCTAATTTAATTGAGTGTTTGCTCATCTAGTTCAAGTTCCCTAAGTTTTTTATTTAGTCTACAATACTTGGCTATATGACCTTACCTATTGCATCAAAACATACTGGTTTTTTTATCTATATTTGGGGGAGAAATATACCTAGGTTTTCTTCTAAAAACCTTACTAGTAGTCTTACTTTTATGATTTTGAGGTCTTGGATTTGGGTTGGCTTTTGCTAGTTTTTCCCTACATCCATGTTTTGGTTTGTAGGTTTTTGGACAGGTAAAACCAAATTGTTCACAAAAAGAACCTAACTCTACAATTAAGAGCTCTTTCTTTAACTAATTGCCTGTGGATTTTATCTTCTTAGTAGATTTTGAGGGCTATTTTCTGGGCATAGGCAACAACCTGTCCATAAGTAGATTGCACATATGAGATAATCCCATTGAATTTTTCTTGATTTTCTCTTTAACTTTATCTCCTAAAAATCTAAGGAGTCCAGTTAGGAATTTCTCTTTCTAAAAGAGTGATTACTATCATATCTAGATTATATTTGCTTAAAGAAGATATCTTTATTCCACCTAAAGTTTGAAAGGGTCTTACACCTAAGATTTGAGAGTAATTTAGCTAATTTGTCTTTCCATAAGATGATATTTCCTATGAAATGTTTAGTGATTATATAAATCAAGATATTTATAACATCAGGATTGGGTTCACCATCTGATCCTATCACTAAATCTCCTTGACTATCTATTTTGAAGGCATCATAGATTTCTAGTCTTTTTGAATCAGTGAGGTGTTCATCCCACCATCCTTTGAGTTGGCCAATAAATCTAGTGACTAAGACATGAATGACTGTTACATCGTCACATACTTACATAGTTTGGTAGGTTGTACTAACCATGATCATTTGTTGCAGAAGTTGGATTATTTCATATTCAAATTTGTCATCTATGTTCCATTCATAAATGTTATTCGTATTATAGGAATTTTGCACAAGGGTCATTTGGGAATCCAAAACTCCTTGGAAATTTGGTTGCTTAGATCTCCAAGGTGCTAAGGTCCTAAAGGTTTCTATCTTAGGTTTCACTTTTTCAGATGTATCCTTAGAGGCTATTTATGAAGTTTTATCTAAAACTTGCACATTTTTGCTAGAATTATCTCCTAATAGTGACTCAGGGATAACCAGTTTTTTTTTCCTAATTTTTGATCTAGGTCTTTAATCATTTGAGTTGTTTTAGTTATTCTTATTTTATTCGCAAGATCCATCCTATGAGATTTGTTAAGGTAATTTTTCTTATCTAAAGGAGTCTCATGAGGTTTGAATAAAGGTTTTTTTGTTTGTCTAGGTGTGGTACATGATTTAACGGTTTCTCATATTTGGACAAGTTTGCTAAGGATTTGTTGTCCTAAAGTTTAGAGGTATTTATTAGTGTAGTTGCTTTGTTCATTCAAATATTGTGCATCTCTTGATGAAATAGACTCATTTAGGTCTTTTATCTTAAATAAAGAAGCTATAGTTAGATTTTTAAAGTCTTTTGTTTCTATAACAAAAGGTTTTTGTCAGGTCCCACAAAGGCAGTAGATAAAAATGTGGTGAACAGTTTATAATGCGGAAATAACTTTGGATCTTGCCCCTATCTC
>JANHAO010007232.1:0-20373 GCA_026873985.1 Saraca asoca
TTTATAATTGTTGATTTGCTTATATTATATATTTTTAAATGAAATCTTTTAAAAATTTTAAGATTCTATTATTTAATAATATTATACAATTGCAATTTACATATAACTGAAATTAACATTATCTGATTTGTGTAGGCTACTTTTTTAAATTTGTAGAGAAAGATTATAATATTTTAAATTGTGTATTATTTGATTGTTGTAGGCAAAATCCGATCTCACATAATAAAAAGGCAAAAGCCCCACGAAGACCGAGTACCAGTTAGAAATAGCTCCACCTATCAAGAGGTCAAGATGCAAGTAAGACCCGAAGCAGCTTGCTGGAGCTCGTCAAAAGCTAAGCTCGCTTCACTAAGAGAAAGCTAGCAGCGACCCCAAGTTAAGCATTTCAACTCGCAAGACCAAGTGTATCGCCCAGTTAAAGGTTTAATGAGATAAGAACACCAGACAATCCTACGTTAGGCCTCAAATCTAGTAGACATATGGGGCCCACTCGTAGAAAGCCTTCTACAAAAGCTGAATTGCAGGAAGATAATTGTCTTGCACATTTAATGTTTGTAATGATGTATTTGTAATATGTAAAATTACAATTGTAACCTTCTTCCTTCTATAAATAGGAGGAGGAGGACCCTTGTAGAGGGGGCTACAAATAATATACTGAAACTCTGTAGAATCCTATTAGATTAATAAAAGCTACTGTGGACATAGGGTCTGGTGTTGCCTAGATTTAGCTAAACCACATTAAAAATACTACTCTCTATTGCTCTTCTTCCTCTCCACCATCCCCGTCATCTTCTCCGTTTCTCACTTCTTTCACCAAAAAGTAGTTTGGGGTAAAAGAACTATGCTGATTGACTAAAATTTGGCCCCGAACTAAATTTCACCGTCAACATTGATCATATTTTATATTTAAATATAACCATAATTCTAAAATAAGAAATTTAGTGATGAAATTTTTATTTTACGTTTAAAAAAATTTAAGATTTCTTAAAATAATATTATATTATTGCAATTTATATTTTGAGCAAATCATTGAGATATACTCCATATTTTTTTATCATAATCATTGACTTGCTCATCTTATAATCAAATACATTTTTAAATGTAATATTATATTATTGTAATTTACATAAAAAGTTAATATATGTTTTATTTTTTAATTTTTTTTAAATATAAAATTTAATTTTATTAATCATTTTTTATTTTGAAATTATCATTATATTTTAAAAATCAAATCAAATCAAATGTGTTTTTAAACATAATATTATATTGTTGAGGTGAGATATACTCCATATTTTTTTATTATAATCATCGATTTGGCAATTTATATAAAAAGTCAGTGGCAAACCCAAAACTCATAATTAGTGGGGGCTTTATTTTATACATAATAATATAATATTTCATATATGAATTTTTTTATATATACTTGTAACGAAATTAATAATTTTATTTTAAATTATGTAGATGCAATTTTTTACAAGGAACCCATAATTATACCTACAATCACAATTCAAATGCAAAAGAAAATATATCATTTTCTTTTCAAATTACTAATTCCAAACAAATGTAGAAATCCAAATCCATCACTTTATATATATATATATATATATATATATAATGTAATAAGTACAATTAATGATTTCATAGTAAAAATGGGTCATCAAAATGTAAGCATGAAATGCACTAGGGTCAACAGACTATTTTGATTACAAATCTAATGAAAATTTCACCATATTGCTATATATCCTATGGAATTGGGAAGGTTAGTGGGTGCAACTGAAGCCACAACCTTAAACCTCAGTCTGTTAGTGTGAACAGTTAATAGGATCAAATGTGTTTTTAAATGTATTGTTGCAATATATTAGGATTGACAATGAGTTAAGCTAGCTTGTGAGCAGCTGACCACTTGATTTGAATTTTGACTCACTTAGTCAAGTTCATGAAACAAATGAGCAATACACAAGTTGAATTATTTGGATTATGTTATGAATAAGCTGAGTCTAGGCTAATAGGTGCTCAACTCATTTGTATCATGAGCTAGCTCGATATATAGACATATAAACAAATATATATATATATATATATGTATAAACATTTATCATAATATATATTATATATTTTAAATAAAATATTTGATAAAATTTTATTATTATATTTTTATTGTTAATATATTATTTATTTATAAATGTAGTTATGGTCATAATATAACTTTATATTTTAAGATAAATTGTCATTTATACTATATTAAGTATTCTTATAATATGATTATCTGAGTAAGTATTATATTACTATCTTTTGCCTTTCAATTTTTTTTAATTATTCTGTACTGATAAGTTCCTAAGCAAATTTACTTTCATAATTTTTTTAAAGTTATCAAATTATGAACAAAATGCTCCATTGTTATAGGTCTGAGATTAATGAGCCAAGCTCGGGAGCTTAATTCAATTTGAACTTGAGTTGAAAAAATTGGCTCAAATCAAACTTGAGCCAAGCCATAAGTTAAAAATATTTAAAGTGAGGCGAGCCTAAATTGATACTAACTTAGCTCAACTCGGCTCATTGCCAGGCCTACAATTTATAATCATTAATTTGCTCATACTATATGTTTTAAACATAATATAATAAAAGCTTTAAGATTTTTTACTTAGTAATATTAATATTTTGTTGCAATTTATATATTTATTGGAATTAATATTATTTGATTTGTATAAAGTGCCTTTTTAAATTTTTTGAGAGATTATGATACTTTAAATTATGTATAATCTAACTTACTATAAATTCAAATTAGGTGTATATAGTGAACTACCAATCTCTCTATTTGGGTTTGTTCAGTAAGAGGGTAGTTTCCTATTAAAGGTATTTTTGTCTCTTTCTTACTGTTTTGTAAACCTAATTTATTTATATATATACCCAGTAGCCTCAACCATTTAGGTTGTATGACTTTACATTCTTTTTATGTGTCTCTGAATATGGTATCAGGAGCACTGTAAAATAAACACAGAGAGAATAAAATTTAAAACTCTTCTAATTGTTCTTTTTCTCTTCCTTCTCTCTTCTTTCTTTTCTTCTTCTAATTTTTTTTTGTATCATGATCATGTGATATTAATCACACAATCCTTTATTTAGAGTGAGCAACCCAATAGTAGTTATAGATTTGTTGCAACCAGGGTGAGGCAATGTTTAAGTGCAACAGGCTGTCCATGCATGGCAATAGTCCTGCAATTTGAGTATCTTTAAAACAATTAGGTTGTCTAGGTGCGACAACAAGCCTTGCAGTTTTGATCAAATTCACAGCAGTATTGCAATTTGTTTTTTTCTTCAAAAATTAGCCTTCGATCATCAAAATTGGCTATAATTTGGTTGGCAATGATGATTTCTGGTTGCAATGGCAAAGGAAAAATTAGATGATGGTAGAAAAACTATAGAAACATCAAGGAAGGCAGAGGAAACATCAACGTTAAGATCAGTGATTGGTAAAATTGTCATTGCACCCACTAAAATTATAGATAAAAAATTAGATGGAAAAAATTATCGTTAATGGAAAAAAGCTATTGAAGATTATCTTACTAGTGTTGATATGAAAAATCATATTACTAATGACCCACCTAAAGATAAGATTGAGAAGAAAAATGGAGGAGAGATGATAAGAATAAATGATATCATAACTTTGGAGACAAGAAAACATGATATCACAACTCACTATAACACAGTGAAGGCATTATAGAATTCTCTAGAGTCATTATACTCAAGAAAACAATATTTATCTCATCACTATGAATCTCCTAAGATTTTCATCATCTTGAGCAAAAGGAAGATTCTTTGACTAAGCACTTCATTGAATTTAAGCGATTATATGAAATTGTGAATACATTGCGACCTATCATAGTAATGTGTCAGATATGCAAGCTCAAAGGGAACAATTGGTTGTAATGTGTTTCTTATCTAGTTTAAAGGTTGAATTTAGTACAGCAAGGTCTTAGATATTGACAGGCTCGGAGAAACTAACTTTGTAGAATATGTTTCATAAGCCACTACATGTTACTCATGATTTATCAAAAGAAGTGTAGTTTTTAGTAATTCCTCTACATTGGTTGGATGCAACTCTAAGGAAAAAAAATATTAAAGGTGGTCATGCAAGTACTAAAGGAAGCTGAGGTGGAGGAAGAGATTCAAGTAATTGTATGATATGTAATTATTGTAAGGAACTTAGGTGTATAAAAACATATTGTTTTAAACTTCAAGGAAAACAGGCCATGAACAGAAATTTGCTCACACTACTACTAATGAACATTCCAAGGTCATACCTAAGACTAACATGGTGGTTATGTCACCTAAAGAATTTTCCCAATACATTTAGTTCCAAGCTTCTTAATTAGTAACTACATCTCCCATTGTCACTATGGCGCAAATAGGTAAACCCACTACATTTCTTACCTCTTCATCCTATAATTGGGTCATTAATTCTAGTGCAATAGATCATATGACGGGGGACAAAGTAATCTCTTGCCAATAGTTCTACCACCCTAATTAATGGGAATGGTATTGCATATCCCACATCTTCCATTTCTTTGCCCCTTGTTCTGTATTTAAAAAAAAATTCCCATTTAATTTGATATTTGTCAGCAAGATAACTCGTGCTTTGAATTGTTGTGTTCTTTACTTTCATTACTATTGTCTCTTTCAGGATCTTAGGATGAAGAAGATTATTAGTAGAGGTCATGAGTCAAATGCCTTGCATGTTCTTAAGTGCACTTCCTCACCAATATCATGTTTGGTTGCTTGTTCCAGTTTTGCATCCCTTTTCCAAATTCATTGTCATTTATGTCATGTTTCATTACGAAGTTTAAAAAAGCTATGTCCTAGTTTGGATTTAGTAGCTAATTTGGATTATTAGTTGTGTCAATTTGATAAACATCATAGAATTTTATATTCTCCAAGGATTAATAAATGGGTTGTGTCCCTTGTTGAGTTAGTTCATTTAGATATATGGAATCCTTGTCATGTTACTTTTGAGACTGATTTTTAGTATTTTGTTACCTTTTTGGATGATTATTCTCATACTACTTGGCTTTATTTAATGAAAAGTCATGTTGAATTATTTTCAAAATTTATTGCTTTGAGTTATGAGATCAAAACTCAATTCAATACTATTGTTAAAATTTTGTGAAGTGATAATGCAAAAGAATATTTTTCTACACCCTTTTGAACCTTTATGACAAAAAGTGGCATGATTCATGAATCATCTTGTGTTGTTACACCTTCACAAAATGGGGTTGTAGACAGAAAAATCATCTTTTAATAGAGGTTACTAGGGCTCTCCTATTTTCCATGAAATTCCTAAAGAGTGTTAGTCTAATGTTGTGTTAACTACCTATTTTCTTATTAATTGAATGCCTTCAACTATGCTAAATGTCAAATTCCTCACTCCATCTTATTTCCCACCTAATCATTGTTTCCTTTTCCCTTATGCATCTTTGGTTGTACCTATTTTGTTGAAGATGTTTAGCTATAAGTGTAAAAACTACATCCTTGCTTAATAAAATGCATCATTCTTAGCTATTCGCATTTTCAAAAAAGTATCAATGTTATTCTCTAGATCTAGGTTGATATCTAGTATTTGCAAATGTCACCTTCTTTGAGTCCACTTGCTTTTTTGGTAAGTCATCCTCTTTTTCTAATGTTGATGATGAGTTCTTGATTTATTGAGTCCAACATCCTATCATTCACAATGACTTGTCTTTATTTGATTTTAAGACCTTAAGACTATATATTACAAAGGTATATTCTTGTCATTCTAAGTAATCATATGTGACTTCAAGCATTGCACCAATGAACATATAAGACTAATCAATTACAAGACCAAGCTCACTGCCTCTACCTGCTTTTTCCTATTGAGATCCAACTTTTCCATCCCATTGCACATCAAAAAGGTAAACGCAATTATGCCTATCATATTTCTTCATTTGTTTCATATGACCATTTCTCTTCTTCATCTAGATCTTTTATTGTTATTTTTGATTCTATGGTTGCTCTTAATTTGTCTCAGAGGTTTCAAATCATGAGGGGTGGAGATCTTCTATGGCAGAAGAGATGTTAGCTTTGGAGGAAATTCTTACTTAGGATCTTGTGGAGGTTCCTACTCATAAAGAAGTTCTTGGATGCAAGTGGGTTTATATAATTAAAATAATCCATATGGTTCTATTGCAAGCTTAAAGGCTTGTTCGATGGTTATGACATATGCTCAAACCTATGGGGTTGACTACTCAAAAACTTTTTCTCCTATTGCTAAACTTGCTTCTTTCAAATTGTTTATTTCTTTCACAACTACTCATCATTGGTTGATTCATTAGTTAGATGTAAATAATGCATTTCTTCATGGTAATCTGCAAAAAGAGGTGTACATAAAGCAACCATATGGATTTGTTGCTTAGGGGGAATGGAGGAAAGTATGTCAACTTAAAAGATCTCTATATGATTTGAAACAATCTCATCATGCTTGATTCAGGAGGTTTAGTGAGATTATTCTTGATTTTGGGTTGAAAAGGAGCAATTATGATCATTCAATGCTCTTTAAACAATCTAGTAATAATTGTATTCTTTTGATGATGTTTGTCGATGATATTATAATATCATAGAGTAATGCTATTACCATTTTAACCCTTAAAGCTTTGTTCAATCTAAATTCTAGACCAAGGATCTTGGAAAATTGAAGTATTTTTTAGGCATTGAAGTGTCTAGAAGTAAGAAAGGTATTTTTCTAACACCAACAAAGTATATCCTTGATCTTCTTTCTGATGTTGGCATACTTAGAGCCAAGCCTTCTGAAATGCCAATGGTTCCAAATGTGAAACTCACAATGTATGATGGTGATATATTTAAAGATACAAAAAGATATAGAAAGTTAGTTGGTAAACTAAATTATCTCATAGTAGCTCATCTAGACATTACTTTTTCTATGAGCATAGTAAGCCAATTTATGTCATCTCCTAGAACTACGTATTGGGAAGTTGTATTATGCATATTGAGATACCTCAAAAGGGCCCCAAGACGTGGGAAACTTTATAGTGATCATGGTCATTGTAGAGTGGAAGGTTTTTTTGATGCAGATTAGGTAGAATTTCCATTAGATAGAAGATCAACCACAGTTTATTGTGTTTTTATTGGTGGCAATCTAATCCCTTGGAAGAGTAAGAATCAAAATGTGGTAGTAAGATCAAATGTAGAATTTGAGTACTATGCAATGGCATGAACCACTTGTGAGCTCTCATGGTTATACCAACTCCACAATGAAATCAGTTTCAAATAGCCTTTGCCTATGAATTTGTGGTGTGATAATCAAGCTGCTATCCATATTGCCTAAAATCTAGTATTTCATGAAATAACCAAGCATATAGAGATTGATTGTCATTTCATTAGTCAAAAAATTTAACAAGTTCTCGTTTCTACAAAACATGTTAGAAATGGAGAATAGCTAGCTGATGTTTTAACTAAAGCACTCAATGGGAATAGAGTCAATTATATTTGTAACAAATTGGGCTTAAGTAACATATATGCTCTAACTTGAGGGGGAGTGTTATGTTAGAGAGTATTTTTATCTCTTTCTTACTTTTATTTATATATATACTTAGCAGCCTCAACCATTTAGGTTGCATGACTTTACATTCTTTTTGTGTCTTTGTTAATAAAGTTCATCAGGTAATAGTCTTTATTTTTCATGTTCAAAGTTTCATCTTGGGTGCATTGTTATTTAGTTTTAAAAAATAAAACTTAAATTAATTTGATTTAGAAGTTTTAGTTTACGACAAAGAAGGTGAAAATATCATGAAGCATTGATTTCATACATGATGTATCACTATCAAAGTATATGTAGAACCTAAAGGTTAAAGTAATCCATTTTTGGTAGTTCTTGATTTCAGAACATTGATAAAACTAGTAGCATAGATATGGTTTTGATGGATCAAAAGGTAATAGTGTAATGTTGGTTTAGTTGATTTTCTTTGTTTATTTTTTCATATTCATCATCTAATATTTATATTTAGATCGATATTTAATATTTATACCAAAGGGTGTTTGAATTTAGCGTACAATCAAAAGTCACTACAAAAAAGGGGTGCCTAATTATAGTGATTTCTAAGAGGTGATTTGCTTTAATTGCCACTAATATGAGTATAGCAGTGGTTTACCTAAACACCTTTAAATTTTTAATTTATCTTCTTATTTAGAGATGGTTACAAAGGAAACCACCGCGAAAAATGAACTTAATGGCAGTTCTTTTGTAAACTGCCCCCATTCATCACTTTACTAATCCTAGCTTAACCAATTTCACATTTGTGCTATATTCATCTCTATTATTAGCTCTCCTTCCTCCTCTACATCTAATTGGCTTGCTTCTTTCAAGGTAAGACATGTACTCCCAATTTTTTTCACAATTTCTCACAATTTGTTGAAAAAACACTAGATTTCTCAAAATTCCCCCTTTATTTTTGTTAAGTTGTTTAGGATTTTGGCTACATATCCTAGTAATTGTTTTACTTAAAAGCTTAGGTCTGGAGTAATGTAAATTATAAAGAGATTTATTAGAGTAATCTAATACTTTATGGGATTGTAGAGTAAACTTGAATAATGTCGTTTGTAGATGAGGTGTCATGGGTCTAAGATTCATGCAATTTTGTGGATGACCATTAACTTTGAATCAAATTTAATAGTAATGACGGTGATAGTTGTAATACTAAAATATCTATAGATTTATAGAGAAAAGAGCTCATTACATAGCTTAAAACTAGATACATTTGTAGGTAGCCTTTTATACTGATGTCTCAAACTTACATATGTTTCTAATTGAGAATTCATTGCTGAGAGATTTTTTAGAGTTAGCCTATTTTTACTCATCCATGGATTTAACCTGAAATTGAAATAAAGGATCCAACTTGTTCTCAAAATTTTCCCATGAAAACCCTACATTTTCCATCATATTACTTACCTGACACCCTGTTGCTACATAACACTCATACTTGAGCTATTGTTACTTAAGTTTTCCTTCACTTGGTGTAGCCATAATTTCATGTAGAGTTTTTACAAGTAGAGAAAAATACCATTAAATATCCATGTGTTTTCCTTTATGACATTCTAATTTCTAGTTTATGCTTTATGATTGATGGTAGTTGATTCAACTAAGTGTCCACCAAAACACAAGTCAATATAAGTGGTTTACCTTAAAGAGTTTACTGACATACTTTGTTACTAGTAATTAGGGTACATTCTATTTATTGAAAATACATTGACCTAGTTATGAATTTTTAAATCTTTACATGGTGCTTCTGAATCTTTTTCTCATTTTAAAAGAAGGCATTATGTTGAGTTTTTCCATGTTCAAAAACCTTAAGGAAGTCTTGCCTTTTGAACTCATTATATGTATTAACAGAAACAATCTAGAATATTCTTATTATAATTACAGTCCAAACTTTTCTTAATTACAAAGTGGTAAATTTTGCAACAGATTCACATGTAATCATCACATTTCAAATATGTCCATTTTCTTAAGGGCACAAGGTATTTTACTATTTTATCTATATAGTTAGACCACAAATTTTCACATACTTGTTAGAATGAAATGTGTGCAAAAAATCTTAGTAAGAATGATAACCATCAACTAGTACAATTATGTCATAAGATCTAAACTTTGATATATTTCTATATGGACTCTTTATATATTAAGGGTTAAAATGACTTTTCATTTTTAGCTCATAAATAACTATCATGTTCAGCTCAATTAGGTTAATTTAATAGTAATTGACAATTAGGATGTAATTGCAATCAATTTCAAATTATAGCATAGGATTTAATAACAAAAGAAAACACTAGGAGGACTTAGTTACAAATTTAGAAAAAGTATAAAGACAAAAAGTTGTATTAACCCTTACATTAATCTTTAGTTCTCCTTTCAAATCATGTTCAAGATTTGTAGAGGTCAAGGTCCAAGAAAATTATAAACTTTATCTTTTTAAGCTGACCTAGTTATGCTTATTACTCTTCTAATCTGTTGATTTGATACTGACTATTTAACATACAAATTGATCTAACACTAACACAAAGTTAAGAATCATTCCTCCTTGACATTAGCACAAACATTCTGCTCTAAATATTCTTCTAAATCATTTGAAGATGTAACCTACGTGTATTTGTCAAAAAAAGGGATTATAAGAGAAGGATTTGAAAATTCATATAGTTTTAATCTCTTGGCTTCCTTTTATGGAATCACTTTCAATTCGAGCATTGTTTTCTACTTTGTAATGGTGCATTAAAGCTCCGATTGATTTGTGGTCAAAGGTAGTGCTTTATAACTCAGAACCTCTATAGCTACATATGATAAGTTGACTTCAACTTTTTAATTCACACTAATCTGTGACTAACTTTTCTGTATTGGCTTCTATCATGTGCCAATGAATATTGTAATTTGTTGGTTTTGTTAAGCTATGCATTATTTCTTATCAACTTGGTAGTGTTAGAGTTAGTGAATACCGTACATAATTTTTAAGATATTTTGATGTCCAAATCAACCTAACTACTTGGTAGAGTTAGAGATAATGAGTGATGAGTAATACTAAGTTGTACAAATGCAACCCTATAATATCCACTGATAATGAATGTAGAAGAAACAGACACTTTCCTACTGCTACCTTATGATTATTAGGTCCCAATTAAAGGACCACCCTATGTATGTCCCTCAAGTTAAGTCACACCAAAACCATACTCTATCCCCTAGTAGCCTAGCTTGGCCCCAACCCCAACCTCCCTTTAACTTTGGCCTATGCCATAACTAATTACTACAACTGCAGCTAGCTATATTACGAAAATGACATAGTCTAAAATGAAAAAAGAGTTAAAATTACACAAAATAAAAGTAGCAACAATCAAGAGAGAATAAAAGGAAAAAACAAATATACATATTCATATAGTGGTTGATATTTTGTTCAAATGGAAGTAGTGAATTTGGATACTTAATATGATTTCCTGTCTCAGTAGAAGGATGAACAAATGCGTGGTTGATGAGAAAAAGAATAATAATCCTATGATTCAAGGTTACACCTCCAATAAGCTCAGAACAAACATATAAATACATACAAGGTAGGCAGCATTTCTTGCGGCCTGCTCGTGATACAAGAAAATAGAGTAAATATGAGTACATATTTTTTGCAATTTGCAGCCTGAGTCAAGATGTAGTAGTCTTCTTTCTTCTGAATTCACCATCAGCTCCCACTAAGAGAGCAAAAATCCAAGACAAAGAGAGCCTTACCAAATCTCATCTTTAGTGGTGGTTTTGTGTACTGTCATAGAAATCATGCCTCGTATGACTCTTTCTTTGTCCACCAATATGCTTTCTTTGCCTTAAGATTCTTTATATTCCCTTTAATCTTCATCAAAATTTCTAAACAGAGGTTGAGTCTATAGTGCATTAAACTTATGCTCTAATTCCTTGATTTTAATAGCCATATGTCCAAAAGTTAGCTTATTTCAATTGTTCAAAGCCTTTTTGAGTTTGATTCAGTTTTCTCATGAACCACTAAGCTACTAAACTAGAGGTTTGCCATACCCATGCATTATTTATTACTTCTTGAAATTTAGGATGCAAGGTCCAAAATTTTTGAAACTAGAAACTAGCCTGCCTATAAGGCATAGTTCGATCAGTTAAGCATATTGGAGGTGCATAACCTGAGGAGTTGATAGAAAGGCAATAATTATTACATAAGTTGTTATGCTTTGCATTTAGATGTGTGTGACAATGCATGATTAGTTTACATGGACTAAAAACAAGCAATGGAGGGATGCTATGTTATGTACTATTGCCTTTCTTAAATAGTTTACATGATTAGTTTACATGTATCATTGATGAAACTCTTAAAAGATGGAAACCAATTGTCTTTACATACTTACATACTTACGTGCAAGAATGATTATTTATTGATTTTTAAATAATTAATAATTATTTAATAATTTTTGAATTACTTAATAATTATTTTTATTTATTTAAATTACTTAATAATTATTTAATGATTATTTAAAATATTAAAGAATTATTTATTAATTATTTAACACTTATTTTAATTAATTAATAATTGTTTATTAATTTTAATTATTTATATTTATATTTATATTTATATTTTAAATATTTAATAATTATTTATTTAAATTACTTAATGATTATTTAGAATATCAAATAATGGTTAATTAATTGTCTAACACTTATATTCATTACTCAATAATTATTTATTAATTTTAATTATTTAGATTTATATTTATATTTAAAATTAAATATTTAATAATTATTTTAATGTGGATTATTAATTAATTATTTGATTACTTAATAATTATTTTTGTTTGGTTCTTTTGTTTCTTTTAGAGCATGTATTAGCTAATTCCTTTAGGAGTGACAACCATATATAATGTCTTTCTTTTGTTCCAAATTTATAAGCATGGATAAATCATGGATTAATTAGTCAAGGAATACATATGAGTATAAGAAAGGATTGAATAGACTTCTTGATTTCATATTTGAGCAGCAATCAGTTGAAAGGAGGATAATATGTCCCTATCATAGTTGTAAATTCAAAAAGTGGTTGACTAAAGCTAAAGCTTGTGACTACTTGACTTAGAAGAAATTTCCAGCAGAATATGCTAAGTGGGTATGGCATGGAGAATGCAACATACCTAAAACATCTCCTAGTAAGACACATGCGATAGAAACTCCTCAAAATATAGGTTTCCAAAATTCTATAGAAGACATGACCAATGATGCATTTGGGTTTGACAATCTACATGATGACAACGAATGTGACTCATCTTATGAAGTTGCAAGTGATAATAATGAGGTGCCGAGTGAGAGGATGGATGAAGCTTCTATTAAGTTTTATGAGTTATTTACCAATGGAAATTAAGAACTTTATGAAGGGTGAATGATGTACTCAAAATTATCATATTTAATAAAATTATATCACATCAATTGCTTGTGTGGCATAACTGATAAAGCTATTATAATGATCTTAGAATTGTTGAAAGATGCCTTTGAGCATGCTAACCTAGTTCATTGTACGAGACTAAGAAAGCCATCACTAAACTTGGGCTCAATTACACTAAAATACATACTTGTCCAAATGACTGCACGTTGTATTGGGGGATGATAAGAATAGGGAAACATGTAAAAGATGTCATGCATCTAGATGGAAGGAAAGAACTGTAAGTAAGAAAAAGAAATAACCTATCAAAGTTTTAAGCTACTTTCCACTTAAAAAAGGTTGCAAAGGTTATTTATGTCTACTAAGATGGCTAAGCATATGAGATGGCATGTAACTTGTAATTGTAATGATGGCTTGATAAGGCATCCAAGAGACTTTGGAGCATGGAAGAAATTTGATTCAACTCACATTGAATTTGCTTTGGATCCTCAAAATGTTGCCTAGGTCTAATCAATGATGGTTTTAATCTTTTTGGAACCACGATTACGAATTATAGCATTTGCCTGTAATTTTGATACGATACAATTTACCTCCCTAGATGTCTATGAAGCCAACCTCTTTCATTCTTTTAACGATCATTTGGGTAAACACATGCTCAGGAACAACATAGATGTCTATTTGTAGCCTCTTATGAAAGAGTTGAAAGAGTTGTGGATGAAGGGTGAGGACACCTATGATGTTTCAATGCGTGAAATACTCAAAATGGGAGTAGCACTAATGTGGACAATTAGTGATTTCCCAGGGCTTGGTATAAATGGAATACACACACTGGATTAGCTTGCCCAACATGTAACCTTGATGCAGCTCCACTATGTTTTCCTTATAGTAGAAAATGGTGTTTTTAGGGGCATCATCATTTTCTTGTAGTAAATCATAGATTTCAGTTAATACGACTTCACTTTGATAGGACTCAAGAGTTTAGAAACCCTCCAAAATCATTATCAAGCACAAATATCTTCAAACAAGTAAAGAACATTAATGTTACATTTAGGAAGTCAATAGAAGGGGATGCTAAAGGGAAGTGAGCTCATGCAAATAACAATGAATTGGACTCTGAACAACGGAAGAAGAAGTCTATATTCTTCTAACTTCCATATCAGGAGACTAACATGTTGCATCATAATCTTGATGTCATGCATATAAAAAAAATGTTTATGACAATATCATTTACATATTACTAAATGAAAGTGCAAGGATAAAAGACCATCTCAATGCTTGGAAAATCCTTTAGGTAATGGGCATAAGAAGGGATTTATCGCCTAACAGTAAAGGGAAATACCAACCATGTCTATTTTCAATGACAACTACAATGAAGGATGTATTCTTTAAAAGTTTGAGGAATATGAAGATGCTTGATGGGTATTCAAGCAATATTTCCAAGTGCATTGATTTAAAACAATGCAAGTTGCTTAGATTGAAAAGTCATAATTGTCATGTACTTATGGAGCAATCACTACTCATTAATGTGTTGCCAGACAAAGGGACTGCAATATTGGTTAAGTTAAGCTCATATTTTAGACAAATATGAAATAAAATTGCCAACCCTAATGACCTTGAGAATGTCCAACAAAGCATTGTTATTACATGTATATGGGCTAATACCACTAATGATAGAGGATTTAGAAAGGATGCTCGGGGCTTCAATGTTGTAAAGTTTAATAGGTTGATTCACACTGGTGAACATGAAGAGCATGAACCTTTCATCTATGCATCTCAAGCTTAAATGGTTTACTTTGTAGAAGATCAAGTATCATTGGAGTTGAGTGTTGTTATTCATCTGAAGCCAAGAGACTTATATAGCATAGGAGGGGATGTTGATAATGAGATGTGTGAGTTAGAACCGTTTACTAAGCAAGAGTTGAACATTTTTTTGAGAATGATGGTGAGAATACTTAATTAGCAAGGGAAGAGGAAAATGATGATCGTTTATAAGGTGTTAATTTAGAAACCAATGTCAAGAAGATGAGAATATGTCAAAATAGTTAAAAAAAAATTATTACAATGTCAAATTATTTTGTTAAAGAATTTATGATTTGTTTCAATGTCAAATTATTTTGTTAACGAATTATGCATCATTTATGATTTGTGCATATGGTTCTACAATTTAGTTTGTCTCAATGTGAGCTTACTTAACTAAAGAATTTCAACTTCATGTTTTAGATTATTTTGTTTTGTAGATATGCCTAAGTCAAAACGTCCAAGAATTTGAGGTAGCAAAAGAGCATCTAATATCTAGTCTACTCTTTCACAGCCTATTCAAGATGTTCGACCCCCTGTTCAACCTACACATTTACATCATGCATAGCCTACATAGTCGAGATAGACCAAATAGGCCACACAGCCCACCTAACCCTCATAGCTCACACAGCCCACCCAGCCACACAGGCCTCACAACCCATCCAGCTCACATAGCCCATACAGTCCACATAGACCTCATAACCCATAAAGCCCATACATGCCACATAGTCCACACGGCCAACACAGCTTAATGCTACTAAGATGGAACACCAAGAAGTTGAAATAAAAGTCCTAGAGATAGAGTTGGACACTGAGATGGATGATGCTACTCATGCATCATCTTCTAGTGCTAGAAAGAGGAAGCCCAGAACTAGATGGTACTGTAACATGATAGGTAACTACCATATATCATTTTCTTTTATGTTTGAATTTATATTGTGCTAATATTTTATACTTGTCTTAATAGATAAGGAAGATGTAATTAAGGCCAAGAAGCTAAAGGTTAAACAAATTTGGAGCTTAAATGAAGAAAAAATTGTAATCAAAGCAAATAATCAAGGTCGTCCGATGCAAGAAGGATGAGGACTTTTTTCAGGAGCAATGGGTCATTTGGCTAGAACCAAATTTTTGATAGATTATGAGACTTGGTCAGCCATACCAAACTCAATAAAGATGATGTGGTAGCTAGATAGGTGATGGGGTTTAGTATCCTTTGCCAAATTTCACCATTCTACCCTTACTAGGCCTATTAGTCCTAATCCAACTTATTTAGAATATTCTATTTTATTTTAATCATTACCAAATAATAAATTAGATTAATTATTAGAAAAGTCAAGTTTCCTAGGATATTTGACTGAGTCTAGGTTTTAATCCTATGCTAAGCCTTAAGCTAAGCCCAGCATCACATACATACACATAGTCACATATAACAAACATTCCTAGTAATGTTATGTTTATTCTTAAGCCTAACCTTGCATACCCTATGCATTATCTAGGACTTTTACTAATCTTCCTAACATAGAAGAAAATTATTTGGGCTAATTTAAAAAAAAAATAAATCTTTATAAATAAATGAAGTCAAAATAGTAGAAATCCCAACTCACCTTAGCAAGTAAGAGTTCTCCCAAACCTAACC
Organism: Saraca asoca; assembly: GCA_026873985.1. Lineage (NCBI taxonomy): Eukaryota > Viridiplantae > Streptophyta > Magnoliopsida > Fabales > Fabaceae > Saraca > Saraca asoca. The sequence goes on from JANHAO010007232.1 coordinate 16,381, forward strand.
TTGGAGCCCCTCTTTAGTTTTGACTTTAGCCTCTGATTGTTAGGAAAACACCTAAAAACAACAAAAAAAAATAAGCAAAAATTAGAACTAAAGAAAAATAAGAACTTAAGGTGGAAAATTAGTCTTTCTAGGCCAAAAACCTTACCTTAGGCTCACACTCTTGAAAAGTATAAACTAAAACCCTTCTTTGTTAAGCAATATACTTTAGGAGCTACTCAATTGCAAATAAAAGTTGTGAAATTCGTTAGGGGGCTCCTCCTTATATAGACTTCAATAGAGGTCTCGTCAGCTAATGTTTGTATCCCAGGCACCTACTTGGCCTGAAACCCTGGTCAAATTAGTCATATGATTTTAGCCCAATGTCACGACCCACTAGGGGGTCTGTGACCGGCGTAGAAGGTCACCCATAGGAAACCTCCTACAAGCCTGTCTATGCATACGGACTTATGAATATTTCTATTTCTACCGAAAATCCAACAGGGTTTCCCTTATAATCTAGATGCCCAGGCTCAAGGCCTTAATACTCGACAAGGGCCACACGTCCATCTAAACCTGTATAATAAATAAACAGACACGCAGTGGCCCAGACTAGACAACAGCAACCTACTGGGCATCTACGACTCAATTACAAACATAGTACGATAAATAATCTTATTTAATAGCTAAGTTATAACATCAATTTATACAAAGTTTTCACAGACAAACAATATAGGCAATATGCCTAGCACAGCAACTGCAGCAGCAACCAAACACCTAATAGCCCAAACTAGATATTTGTCCTACTAAGTATCTGGTACACAAACTAATACCACACGTGATTATTATTTTACCAATTACTTGTTTATATACATATACTATTTTATTCTTTTTTATTTCAGTTGAAGAAGGTTTCAAAAATTTAGTGAGCGAGTAGTCCCACCAAAGACTAAAATTTAATTTACAAATTGATTATAGGAAATCCATTAGAAAAACATATATATATTTTTGAAACTAGACATTTTTGTTGAATGAATTTTTCCATCAAAACGAAACCTTTTTGAAAACTCTTTCATACTTTTTCTTGTAAGAGAAAACATATATTTCTTAAAATAGCTTTTTCATAAATTCAAAATTTTATAAAATATTTCAAAATGTATTTCTATTCTTTAAAAACAAATACTGATTGGATCTAGATAATTCCAATAGGTAACTAGAACTGATCAGATCGCCCTTAAACCACCCACAACACCAATCAGTTATATTATTTAATTATACCCTCCCCCTTATCCCTCCAACTGTCACCAAGTGGTCACAAGTGCACCTGAGGGTTTCTTGGGATTATCTAGTGGTTCCAGACCCAAAGGAATCCAACAAGAAACCAGAACCGGATCTCCAAGTCCAACCGTATTACACCTGACCAGTTCACCCCCTTATTTCTCCTACAGATCAGAACTGATATACATAGGTGCACTTGCGAGGTTGCCAAGGAATTACCAATGGATCCTCAATTAAATAAATCATCTTAAATATATGATATAGCAAGAAATTTAGTATTTAGATAAGCGACAGTGTCAAAACATACTTAATTCAATCAAAGCATTTTCAAAACCAACTAGAGCATTTCCGTATTCATTTTCATTCAAAACGTAATGTCAACACCTAGATTCCAAGGAAATTCTTATTAGTAATCGTGGCATTATCAATATTTCCTTTTTACTTATTATTCGTATCGAATACTCATATTTAAGGGTCACATTTCTCATACTACCAAACAGGCAAAACTGCCCCTTGGGCTATTACCACCATTCAGGCCATTTTCTTTCCTATATTATCCAGCCATCCAGGTTGTTCACAAATGTTACCAAATTACCAATAGGTTTCCATTGAGTCCAAGATCTCACATTATCCAACTTTTCATATTGAAAACATTATCATCAATTCTCATCATAAAACAGGATAAAAGTATATATATATTTATTTAATATAGATAATACCACAAAATAAATCATCATCGGTAAATCAATTGTATCAAAAATCATAACTTAACATTCAACTAAATCACTTTCAATGTAACAAAATTTGCAAGGGTAGGACTATCAACTCACTGCCAAGATGCACAACTCACAGAAATTCAAGCATTACGGATTCTATAACTCATCATAAATGCATCAGAATCAAACAACTATAAAGTTTCTCATTTCTTATCAAATATACATATTTAAGCTCAATCACAAATTTTTTGATTTTTTCCAATCAAAATAATATGGAATAAAACTAATGATCTAGAATTACTCACCTGTAGCTACTGTTAGCTCACCGCCAGTTAGGATGCCGTCGGCGGCCCACATTCCATAATTAGCCGAGGCAGTCAGAAGGCTGGCCAAACTAGCTATACCAAAGGGAATAGAAGAAACCCAGTTACTGTTCATCTACTATAAATTCTGGCAAGCTTTTTCTGGCTGCAAAAGCTCACTGGAAGGAAGAGAAGAAGTGAGCCACCTAAGAAAAGAAGAAGCTCGACCTAAGGATTCCAGCCGAATGGAAGTTGTTTGTCGGTGCCGTAGGGAGCTCCGGGAATGAGAAGCCAAACGCTTGGAGAGAAGCCTCACCAAAGGCCATCTCTTGCCGGAAGTATGCTGGCGCACGCAAGCTCCAAACAATTTCTGGAGAAAACCCGAAGAATCCAGAAGAAGAGTCGAGAGGAAGAAGATGGCCCATGGGAAAGAGAGGCCCAAATGGGGCTGCCGAACCTGCAACTGACTGCCCCTTTTTATAATAAAAAATATTATTTATAATTTACGTTTTGACCCCAGGGTTTGCACCACCTTAAACTAGGGCCTAAAATTTTTGTGCCGCCTTAACTAAGGCCCAGCTTCCATAAATCTTTTCAATTTAGTCCCTACCAATTTTTCAATTTAGTCCTTTTTTAATTTTATTTTTTATTTTTATAAATTTTTTAGGTGTTACAAATTCTTTCCCCTATCAAAAGAATTCATCCTCAAATTCTTAAAATTTGGGCATATTAGAACAAACGAAACATTACAAGAAATGATGGGGGTATCCTTACATCACGCTTCTACTGCACATTCTAATATATGAAGACGAGAGAACCCTGTTAGGGTGATACGTGACTCTGAGGGAAACCAAGGGATAAAATTTTATTCCCTTCTAGCTAAACATGAACTCAAATTCTAATGAATTTATTGAGAGTCACGGGCAATAATCCTGTATAGGAAGATTTTGGAAATTGTCTAACAAACGGACACAAACAATTAATAGGGTCATTTAAAACTGAACTATATTTGAATGAAACGATATTAAAATTATCCCATGAAAGGCTTTATGATAGAAAATAACATCTTTCGATGTTTAAATAATCGCATACAGTGATGGACTGAACTATTATTACCATTCAAAATCAAATATCAACTCTATTCAAATTCCAGTGACCGGAGTTACTAGTGAACAATGGAATACTTATTTTCCCATCTAATATTAATGACATACAATTTCATAGTCTCGGGAGAAATAATAGCATGACCCATTAGGATTTATATCAATCACATGGAAGGACCACACAATGTTCGCCCTGAAAATTGAGGTAAACAATGGGCCAATGCTAGCCAAATAATGAAAAGGCAAAATTACCACTCACTTAGCAAACAATAGATCACTATTGAGCAATAAATCCAAGATAAAGATTCAAATCGCATTATAATCCAGTATGAAACTTATAATGGATAATACTAATTTATAATATTACAATATTCCAATTGAACAATATCGAGAGCTAGTACAAGGACGAAGAAACTCAAAGGGCTTAATAAAACATGACATTATTCAAATGTCAGATAATCGCATACAGCGATTAAAACATCTTTATTATCAAAACCAAACATTTGAGTGACCTGATCTACTAACAAATCTCAAAATACTTGTTTATTGATCTAATATTATTAGTATCAAATTCCATAATTCTTATAAGAAGCATTAGTCCATCAATCTCAGAGTTCA
>JANHAO010007233.1:0-20394 GCA_026873985.1 Saraca asoca
CAACCCCCCCATGGGAAAGTTTTTGTGGGAAACTTGGCAAAAACTTGACAAAATTGATTCCTGAGAATCCTAGTTTCCTGGGAATATTTTTTTAGAAAAAGGCTCCCAAACATGAGAAACTTTGTTTCCCAACTTAAGATTCCTGGGAAACTAAAAAGTTTCCTCCTACCAAACACCTTAGACTTAACTTATTAGAACCAACTATGTTTTTTTACTTAAATTAATGTAAATCAGATTGTTTTTTTGTTTTTGTTTTCTTTTTTCTTTTATTTCCCTCGTTTTTTTTTCCTTTTATTTTTCCTATTTTTTTCTTCTTCCTTCTCCTTCCTTCTTCTCTGGCCCGACTAACTCTCTCTCTCTTCCTTGATTCTTCTTCTCTCCTTCTCTCAGGCCAACACCGGCGGCCTTGTCAGAAGCCTCCGCATCTACCACCCTCTTCTTCTCTTTCCTGTCACCTTCATCCTCCCTCTGGCCCGATATGGTCCTTCCCTCTCTCACCGGCCAGTACTACCGATATGCCACCTGACCCCAGCTTTTGGTCCAGTTCTAATGTGCATGAAGTCAGACAGTAATTTGATTGGGTGGAGTGAGAGGGAGAGATAGAAATGTAAATAAAGGGCATTATTGTCATCTTATTAATAAAATGAAAAAATAAAACAAAACAAAGCATATTTTAATAATATTCCTAAAGATTATGTTAAAATGGACTATTTTGAAAATATATAAAAGAAAGAAATGTCAAATATTTTTTTTCTTTTATTTAATCTCGTAATATGTTTTAATAAAATAATTTCATAAAAATAAGTTTTAATGTGTGTTAATAACATGCAAGCGTACAATGTTCATTTGGATAATTGGATCCAAACAAAATTTTCCAACCCTTGACTAGTTATATGTTTTAATATAATTCAAAATAATTAATGAGTCTCGTGTGTTGTATGGGTGAACTTGTAAAATATTAACCATAAGAGTCTGGATAAAAATTGCGTAAATATCTACTTTCATCTTTTATAAACTTGATTTGTATCAATTTAATTATTAGAAAAGTTTTAGTATTAATTTAGTTATCAAATTATTGAATGATAGCTAATTAAATTGCTCTGCTAATTTATCATTTGAAATCTTACTAAAATTGATAGCATGGCATGTAATCTGTTGATATGATGATATATTACCTTACTAATTTGGCCATGCATTTATCAATTCCATTCTAATAAATTAAATATCATGTCAAAAATTCTCTTAATGATTTTAACAAATGATTGATAGAAAAATTTGATTGGTTGCAATTAAATAACTAAAACACTAAATTAACACTAAATTCTTTACAGATATTTTATTGAGTAAAATTGAATTATTGAAGAACTATATTTACATTAAAATTATTTTAAAAAACAAATTGATATAATCTAAATTAATGAGGATGAAAATAGAAATTTAATTTAAAAAATATTTCATCTAAATTTTAGAAAAAAGAATAAAAACTATATCTGATAGTTTTAAAATACTTTCTTTTTTTTTTTCTTTTGACATGATCCTCACTGCTAGTGTCTGTTTGGACGACATGATAGTATAGATTGACATAGTGATGAAATAAGATATAATATTATTAGATGTTTGATAAATAATTTCACCAGAAAATGATAGTATTAAAAAATATTTATTTTGACAAAATTACCCTTATCACACATTTTTCCTTCTTTTTTTTTTCCCTCCCTTTCTTCGTCACTTGACGCCCACTCAAGAAACTTCATTCTTCACTTTCTCTTTCTATCTCTCTCTCAGCAAACTGCTTCTTCTTCCTCCTTCTTCCTCACTAAAACCCTATCCCTGTCTTCATCTTCATCCTTTCTCTCTCTTTCTCACCAAACTTCTCTCTCTCTCTCCTTAAATAGGGAAAACCTGCAAACAGAAATAACAACAACAACAAGTAAACACAAAAACAGAAGTAAAAATTGATTTAAATGTCGAATTTGCCAACTCGTAAATTCATCGACGGCTGGGCTTGCTTGACCCTTTCCTTATTTCATCGTCGCTGATGACTGGGCTTGCTTGATCTTCTCCTCCGTCGATGATGGTCCTATTTGCAGAGCCTGTTTTGGATAAGAGATACCAATCACAATGCGGGTAGAATGGGAAGAATCATACTATCCGATCTTATACACGATGAAAGGATAAAATTATCAGGTTGCAACCTGAAAATGCTTGGAGTGGATACCATTATCTAGTAATATTTAGATACATTGTTAGGCCCTTCTTATTGGGTCTGCCAATTGGGCCCCTAGTGTGGGTTCATGAATCATGAATGGTTAACACGATTGTCATTATTAGATCTTTTTGTTCCTTCTAGGATGATTATTAATATTTCTAGTTGCCATATATCAGTAGCTTTTGCTCCATTATATGATTATATAGTAATCATCTTAATCATCAAGTTAATTTTAGGGAAAAATATAAAATACCGTCTTTGTGGTTAGGTTTTGTTCCCACTAACTTTATAAATTTTAAAATCAAGATTCTAAATTACAAATTTTAGAATTAATACTCATCATTATCATCATCATTTTAATTAATAATTTTTATTAATTAAGTGATTTTTTTCAAGAATATTTAAACAATAATTATATCTCAATATGAGTTATCATGTCATATTTTCATATAATTTATATGTTATATAATTAATGAAAATTAAAATAGATGTATATATATAATTTTAATTAAATATTTTAAAATAAGTTGTGAAATTATGTTTTAAAATATGATATAGTAAACCAATATATAATAATATTTATGATTATGATTCTTACTTAAAATCTTTATGAAAAAATTATTAATTTTATAAAATGATTAATTAAGTGAAAGATTCAAATAATGACAATTTTTGTATAATTTGATATTTTGATTTTTAAGTTTAAAAGTTGGTCGATACAAAATTTAACCACTCAAAATTTGAAGAGTTATTGTGTATGTTTCTTTGTTTTAATAATTAAGACATATACATTTCAAAGAAGTTAAGTTCAAATAAAAAAACACACTTAAAAAAAATCAAATCTAAATTAAACAATAAAAAATAAACACAATTATAACCGTACCAATAAAATAAAAAGGTGAAATGCTTAGCAATTATTAAGAATGTTAATAAATGATTAGAGTGTGCTAAGAATGATTAAAAAAGGGGGAAAATCACTCAAATAATGGTCATTTGTGTAATAGTAATAATAAAGAAGAAAGTTGAGGATAGTCTTGCTTCTTGACCATAACAAAAACATCACGCACAACCAATGCCATATTTCTATAGAAGCATGTAAAGCCAAGTTCAACAGTAAGTCTTACTCCGCTAGACGACTTCCCATCACCACGCCATCATATTCGATTTCATACGCGCAAGGATTTTCTTGTTGCAAACCGAATTATCATCATGGCTGTGCCCATTATCAGAAGAACAACCTCTTCCACCGTTGTTTTTCTCTCACTTGGCTTCTTCCTGTTGATTCTGGTTTCCACTGCTTATGCCAACCATGGAGTCTTCAGCGTCAAATACAAATATGCAGGTCAAAAACGCACCCTCTCTGTACTGAAGGCACACGATAGCCGCCGTCAGCTTCAAATTCTCGCCGGAGTCGACTTGCCCTTAGGCGGTTCCGGCCGCCCCGATGGCCTTGGGTCTGCTTTTCTTTGCTTAGGCATCTCTTTTTCCATGTTTATCTGTATGCGTGTGTGTTTCATTGTTTACGTGCGTTTTGGTTCTTCAAATTGGATTTTGGATAATTGAGTGTACTCATACCTATATTTGTATATAGCCATAAATCAATGGGAAGCTTAGTTTAGAACATCATAATTCACTGTGTGAATGGTGAAACGAGTGATAATTCTGTTGTTATGAATTGAATTTTATTTATATTTGAGTTGCTGTCCTGAATTAGGTGTTATGTATTTTTTTTTTTTTCTGGATATGTTGTAGGCTTTATTATGCTAAAATTGGGATTGGAACACCTTCAAAGGATTATTATTTACAGGTAGATACTGGAAGTGATATCATGTGGGTTAACTGTATCCAATGCACAGAGTGCCCCAGTAGAAGTTTCCTCGGTGTATGTATGCCTCCTCTATTACTCTATATATATTTTCAACTTCACCCTTTTCATTTATAAATTTCAAACTAAAGCTTATAGGTATGACGTATTTGTTAGAACCCTGAATTATGTGCACCAGAATCTTGATTTTTATTTATTTTGAATGCTTTTATTTTTCTTAAATGTCATTTTATGGGTATGACAGATGCATCTTACACTGTACAACATAAAGGACTCCTCCTCTGGTAAACTTGTTCCTTGTGATGAAGAGTTCTGCAAAGAGATAAATGGGGATCAATGCACAAGTAATAGTTCGTGTACATATCTAGAGATATATGCAGATGGCAGCTCCACTGCTGGTTACTTTGTGAATGATGTTGTACTTTATGATCAAGTGTCTGGTGATCTTGAGACTGCTTCCGCTAATGGAAGCATTATATTTGGGTAAGTGCTTATGTTAGAAATACATGTTATTACCAAAATATTGTTGTCTTCTGTAATTGTTTCTTGTTAATGATTTTTTATTGGAAAATTGGAAATTAGTCTTGTACAGACACAGAAACACGCACTGACAAGTGACATGAATCATGTATATAATTTATGAATTCCTGTTGCTTTGGTTGTGGTAAGAGATATTTCTCATCTGAATGTTGTATTAAATTAAAGTACATGTATATAAGTATATCGATGTCAGAATTGTTAGTTTGGCATTTTATGTTTGGTTGTTTGTTTCATTAAGATGCATTTGAAGTCATTCGAGGTTCTCATTTTTTCATTTCGTTGTAAACACTTGATCACTTGTGCGGCATATATGTTGGTTCTGTAGACAGGTCCTTCATGGTGCTCCAAATGTTAATTGTTCAATGGCACTCACTGAAGACCAACTACTATTTGGAACTTGGAAGTGCTTGAAAGTTCCTGGCACTGAAGTCCAATTCTTCATAGAAATATGCCATCCCAATTCCCTCCCCAATGTTAGAGATAATTTAAATTTGCAGAGGCACACAAGAACACTAAATAGCAGACCTTCCCCTCTGTAGATAGCTGTAGATTTGGTTATTAGGTGCAACTACGAGTCTTTTGTACTGCCCATTACCACAGAATGACCTGTTTGTGATGAACATAGCCACTTGTCTAGATGGCGACACTCAGGCAGTTCTTGTTGCTGGTCTGACCATAACAGGTTTAAAATGAAATCCATATTTGACCCAGAGCTCAGTTGTCTGCTGGTTATTCTTTGTTGTACTTTGTTTTTTGCTTTCTTATCTGCCTTATTTTAATTAAATTTATTCTGCTCATTTTATGTGAACATGGAGGCCCTTATTTTTTTGTAATGTTTTCTCCTGTGATATTTCTTGTACATGGTAAATTAATTGTGTTTCTGAATGTGACCTTCTGTTCATTTTTTGTGGTTCCTTTCATATTTAACATGAGATATTGTTGTTTTAAAGGTGTGGTGCTAGACAGTCAGGAGATCTTGGTTCTTCAACAGAAGAAGCACTTGATGGAATACTTGGTTTTGGGAAAGCTAATTCTTCGATGATTTCACAACTTGCTTCCTCTGGCAAAATGAAAAAGATGTTTGCTCATTGCTTAGATGGAGTAAACGGAGGTGGTATATTTGCTATTGGTCATGTTGTGCAACCTAAAGTGAATGTAACTCCGTTGTTACAAAACCAGTACGCCATTTTTCCTTAAGTCTTTTGAAAGAAACTAATGATTCTGTTTAGTTATACTTATTTTTTCTCCGCTCATTTAGATTTTATGTAATTTAACACTGCTGTGAAAATAATTTTCATTTTCTTTTGTAATGCACATAACATATTATGTGGTTATTTTAAGGAAAATTTCTCTTATGGATTTACAAAGGGATTGGAGATCTCTCAAGTTAAAGCTTGCTGTTTTTCTCCTTTTTTTCCCCCTATTTTGTTTTTGATTTTATGAGAGTTTTTGTCCTCCTTTTTTGTGCTTCTCTCCTACTTTCTGGAAAAGAGTTTGTAGTTTATATGTGGATGATCACCATAAAGGTCTTATGGATCACATAAGACAGATTTGATTCTTAAAATACTAGAAGTACTGTTTTATTATCTTAAAGGTTTTATAATTTGTATTCTCTAAATGCTTGAAAGCTGGCTGCATTCTGCATGACAGACTAAAAAATCGAAAGTTTAAAGGAAGCTAGCTAAATATCAAATTCATCTGCATGTAGTAGTTGCATGAATCTTTTTTTTTTTTTTTTTTTAATATTATTGTGATCATTCTTGTGCTGTAGAACCCTGATAGAGCCACATTCTATACTGTAACCCTTGCAGTTTGTTTAACCTTATTACTCTTAAATGCTTCTATTTTTGTGTTTCCATGGAGTGCTTTCATTTTTCTTGGTTAATTTCCCTTACCTGATCATCTAAGTAATATGCATGTCTAAGCCCCTATTTCCTTGACGCTTGGCCAATTATTTTTCTTATAGGGAAATTGGGCAGTTTTTATTGTATTATAATTCATTTATGGGCAAAGCTTCAAGGAAAAAAAATTTATTATAACGAAGGGTATTGCAATTTGAAAACATGAAGCTAGGGCAGTTAAACAAGACATTTAGGTGTACTTATATATATATATATATATATTTTTTTTTTTTTCTGCTGTACTAGAGGTCACACTGAATGGATTCTTGCAGCAACTTGTAATGAGTAACAACTGTAACATCAATAGAAGAAAAAGGCCATTGACACCATAGCATTGAAGTTTTGGGAGTAGCAGAATTCTTTGAGGCTAGAGGCACCATTAGTAAAATGACGCTACAAGTTTTCTCTTATGATGAAATGTAAAATTAATGTTGTGCTAACTTAATTAGCAGTGGGGGTTCCCAGTTCTAAATTTTTGAGGTAAAAGTTGAAGTGAAACTTGAATGTTAAGGTGGTCTGCAATCCTTGGATACTATGCCAATAATAATGTTTCTTCCCATTTTATTTTAAATGAACAACAGATTATCTCTCTGATGTGTTCATTTTCATGCCATGACTTGTCATATGTGCTGGATATTGGCCGTTTCCCTTTTCATGAATGACTTATACTCTAACAATTAAACTTTCTCTCCTTATTTAACATAGCTTTTGGCTTATGGAATCCCTCGTCTGACTTATTGCTCATTTTGAAATATTTTTAGGCCGCACTACAATGTCAACATGACAGCAGTTCAAGTTGGTCATACTTTCCTTACTCTACCAACAGATGTATCTGAGGCAGGGCATGGTGACCAAAAGGGGACAATAATTGACAGTGGTACAACATTGGCCTATCTGCCTGACGCCATTTACAAGCCATTAGTAAATAAGGTATATGGTAGTCTGAATTCCAATTTTAAATTACCATTGCATCTACAGGTGTTTTGAGTTATTTATTTATTTATTTTTTTGTTAGATAATTTCGCAACAACCTGACTTGAAAGTTCAAACTCTTCACAATGAGTATACATGCTTTGAGTACACAGGAAGGTATGATGTCTAACATGCATTTCTGAATTCTTGTTTTCATTTTGTTATGTGTGTCTGGTATTTGTGATAGATGTGGATTTATCAAAATAGTAAGTATAAGGTTTCATTTATTTATTTTTAATATCTCTCTTGATTGGATGAAAGAATGGCTTTTGGTAGTTTGCTGAACTTTAACTTGGCATGGAGACTTCAGAAGACTTCACTTTTTTATGTTTTAAAGATTTTTGAATGAACAAGGGTTGATTTCTAAAGATAACAATGCTAATTGCTGATGAATGTTTGAACACAGCACATATGGGATACTGTGTGCAATTAGCATTACACATCCATAGTTTTTGGGTTTTATTAGTGGTTTATTTTGAATTTATTAAAGGATCCTCAAATAGCTTTGTTCTACTGTAGCCTATTTTGCGGGGCAGGACTAATCAATGGTTTCTGTATGGAGTTCCACTTTGGAGGACTTTACAGGGTTTCCTGTCATATCTTTTAGAAGTTTCTGACTTTAATATCTTTTATGGAGGATGTCTTATCCTCCCAATTTCAGGTTCCTTGCTTTTCTTCATTTTTGAAACCGAAAAAAGAAAGAAAAATACTGTGGTGTTAGTAATGAGCATTTGGTGTGAATTATGTTGTTCTTTCCAGTAGTCTTCTTTACAAATATTGGTTCTGAAATTGGTATTCAGTATCTTCTGGAGCATGTTATTTGTTTATTTTTATATGCTTGGTGGAGGAACATCTTTTAAAGAATTACAAAATGCGTGTCAAGCATAGGTTTTGAACAGGTGATCATGGGGGACCTTTTGAGACCTTAATCAGGAGTTTTTAGCTTAGGAGTATTTTATTAATTTCTATTTTAGGAATATTTTATTTATTTTTGTAATGTTATTTTAATTTTTATAGTTGCTGGTCAAGAGTTGTATTTGGGCTTGGATGTGTTTAAACAGTTGTAAGGATTAGGAAAGCTCATTTCTTATTCATGGGAAATAAACAGCTAGGGTCTCTTTAAACAGTTGAAGGGTTTCTCTTAAGGGATCAATTCAGTTCTCATGAGATTATGCAACAAATGATTGCTTATGGGTTGTGTGAAGCAATCAGTCCTTGGTTCACGTTTGACCCTTAGGTTTACCATATCTTTTCTTCTCAATTTCTACTGTTTCCTCGATATTATAAAGCTATGCAGATCTTTACTGTTGCTGAAAACTAGCATAACTAACTCCTGTCCAGTCAGGCACTATTCACTGAAACCAGACATCCCCTAAATCACCCCAAAACCCCATCCTTTGCCGTACAAGTTGTCCTTCCCTTAATACACGTACCATGGACTCCAAATCCCCAAGTTTTCCACCTTTGGTTCACCCTAAAACCATTTATTATCAGACAACTAAAAGCCTGCACCCTATTTGTCCTACATCAATGCTGGTACTAATTCTTTGCATCTGTTTACTGTTATTGTTATCTCATAACTTTGGTAAATAAGAAAGCTATCATCTCGAGCATGGGACTGTCAACTATAAATTATACACCTAATAAATATGATTGGCTAAACCATACTCTTTTTTTATTGTTATCAAAAGTCTTCTTTTCAGATGCACAGTCTGTCACGTGATACTTATAATAATATCTCACTGTTGCTGGTATTCCTGTAGTGTCTATCAAAGTAACAATAACTTGTGATTTAATTTTCTCAACCTTCTCCCTAAGTATGTATTCCTGATGTGATTGACTGAAGGCTTTGCTGTCTTAACATATTTTATTCCTTAATTTCAATATCAGATGCATACTGACTATTTCATTTTACATTGGAATTGCAGTGTTGATGATGGATTCCCTAACGTTACTTTCTATTTTGAAAATTCACTCTCTTTGAAGGTTTATCCACATGATTATCTATTTCCTTCTGTAAGTATATTGCTTTGTGTCACACTGTTATTGTTTCAATGGCTTACTAGGCTGTCTTTTTGTCCTAATATGGGCATTAATTTTCAGACTTAATAAGTATTATCAACATTTTTCGCTTAGTTTAGTTATATCACTGCAGTTTTTCCTTTATATTATATACATAGGTTATGAGTAATCCATTTTTCATGTCATAACAAGGGATATTAAGGACTATGAATGTATATCTCTGATGCTTTCTTAGTACAACTTATGATGTGGCTTTTTAGGCTGGTAGACTTGAAGAAAAGGATAATGAGGACTATGAATATCATTATTCTTTAAATCATACTCATAAATCTTCTGTACAATACTTCATTAAGGGGGTGCATTCTTTACAGGATGGTTTCTGGTGCATCGGTTGGCAAAATAGTGGGATGCAGGCAGGAGAGAGTAAGAACATGACTTTATTAGGAGGTACCTTCTTGGAAACTGTCTTTGTCTATGTTAAAATTTTGCACTGATATCCTGAGTAATGCTTCTGAGTTAAATTATTCTGTCCAGCTGTTTAGTCAGTGCTAAAAATGTTTAGCCTTAAATCTAGAAGATTGCTTCCAACGTGATACTGGAATTGTGCTTATTGATTGAATTCTTATTTGTCTAAGGAGGTTATCATTTTATGATGTAAATTTGAATTTGATAATACATGCTATTAAATTAGTGCTAAGTGTCGTCATAGCATTGAACTAAATGAGTTCTTGAATCTTGACAAGTCTTTATATCAGTGCAATGATTTATTTCATGACATTCATATTTTGTGTAAGTTTTTGTTTGATTAAATTACTTTGTTGCTTGTTACAGTTTCACTCAATTTCTAATTAGGTCTTTATTATTTAAAAGTTTGAAATTGAGTCTTTGTACTTATTTTTTTTTTTCTAATTAGATACTTCCTATTACTTTTCCATTAAATTATGTTAGTAATCGACATATGTGAATAGTGATTTCTTGATGTGGCCCAATGGTTGTTGATGTGGAGCTTTTTTTACCATTTCTATTTCTATTTAAGTGGAAAATAATTTAGAGAAAATTAGGATATTTTCAGAGTTATATTGCTTTTTGAGGAAAGAATGGGTCACTTGCCTCTCACGTTGTAAAACTGTTAACAACCCATTGTTCACATGTGCCAATTACTAACAAAAATTAATAAGAAAATAACATGAAATATCCAATTAGAAAAAAAAAAGTATAAGAATCTAATTCAAAACTTTTCATAATTAAAAATTGAGAAAAAATATTCCAAAACTAAGTAACAGCGAAACAATCAATAGGAGAGGACATAATCCTCCTTCTAGTAATTGACCAAGTTTGCATTGGAAAGCAGATTTTGTAAATCACATTTTGTATGGGTATTATTTATGTAATAAATTTTTACTTAAATTTAATCCATACCTAACAGTACTAATAAAGGGGTCAAGCTCATGGGCCACACCATAAAATTGTGGAGAAAGGTGATTGAGAGAAGACTAAGATGGAAGCCAAGAATATTAGAGAATCAATTTGATGCTGGGAAGGTCAACTACAGAGGCTATATATCTCTTTCAAGGTTGATGTATCAGTATCAAAGGAAACAAGACCTGCATATGGTCTTTATTTATTTGGAAAAAGTCTATATAGGGTGCCATGAGAAGTTTTGTGGTAGGCGTAGGCATTACAGAAGCAAGGAGTTCATATTGCATATATTTGACCTATAAACAATATACTCAGTCCATGGAGGTGTAACAGAAATTTGGTGTTGTGACTGGAGCTCAAGCTCATGGAGGTGTAACAGAAGATTTTCCTGTACCAGTAGGGTTTTGCATCAAGGGTTGACTCTCAGTCCATGCCTTTTTACCTTGGTGATGGATTTACTCACTGCATCACTGAGCACATCCAAGAGGCAGTGCCTATATGAATGATCCTAGTGGAGTAGTTGGGAGACGTGCAAATTCTAGGTTGGAGTTGTGAACTACATTGGAATCAAAAGGTTTTCAGTTAAGTAGAGGAAATTCAGTAAAGACAGGATAACAATGATTTGGAAGTGAAATTAGGGATCATAGCATACTAAAAATTGAACTGTTTAGGTGTCTTGGATCAATCTTAAAAGGAGATGGGAATGTCATGCATATGACCCAGGCTAAGTGGATGAAATGGAGAAATGTTTCAGACATTATTTATAATTACAAAATACCTATCTAACGTGAGGGAAAATCTTATCTGATTGCTACAAGATAACAGTATTCTATGGTAAGAGTGTGTGGGCACATAAGATATCCAGCATCAGATGTTTGTACAGCAGTATCCACTACCCCTTTGCAGGCTCTGTTGGGTAATGAAGGGCTGACATGAGCAAAAAGTGTGGTGGAAATGAGTATGCTGAGGTGGATTTGTGCACATAAAAAAAAAAAGATAAGATTATGAATGAATACATCCGAGGAAAAGTTGGAGTAGAACCAATTGATGAGATGCTTGTAACACTTGCAGATGGTTTGGACATGTGAGAAGAAGACCAATGGACGCATTAACAAGACAGATTTATTAGAGGATAGTCTCTTCAGAAAAGATAGAGGAAGACCCAAGAAAGCTTTGGGTGAAACTATAAAAGACAATCTTGTTTTAAAGGATTTGATGAAGATATGGTCTTTGATATGACACATTGACATTGAATGATTCAATGATCCAACAGCCCCATCCAATGGGATAAGGCTTAATTGTGATTGTTGTTGTACCAAATGATACTAAAGCAAAACATAAGATGGACCCTTATAATGATTTTGCAAAGCCTTTTTAATGACGTGCCAAAATAAGATAAGGCCCTCTTCCATGTGATTGGGGGTTGTTTTGGTGCCTGAGCAATTTGGTAGATCTATGGATAGAAAGAGCTGGGATCATTTGTGTGTGAAGAGTTTGTTGCTACTGAAATCCTATACTGGGATTCTATTGGGGCCGTAATATATGTCTATGTAATGAGGTGAATAAAAGTAATTGCAGTGCTCTGGTGATAAAATGCAGGTTTATACTCTGGTCTGGTTGGATACCTTTCCTGATCACATACTCTCTCTGAAACTAAGCAGTGTCATAACTATTGTATTTGTTGAGGTCATTGATCTAGATAGTTTTATTTTCGTGACCTTTTTCTGTAGTTTTTTTCACCTATTCTTCTATTTGTTGCAGATTTGGTGCTTTCAAATAAACTAGTCTTGTATGACCTTGAAAATCAGGTCATTGGATGGACTGAGTACAACTGTGAGTTTCATTTTCCTTTCTTATTTTTATAATTTTCTAGTTCATTTTGTCTAACCACATGCTCAGTTAAATGTCTATTTTGTTTTTCCTGTGAATTATTTCAGGTTCTTCAACTATTCAAGTGCGAGACGAGAAGACTGGTACGGTTCATTTAGTGGGTTCCCATTATATCTCAAAATCATGTACTTTAAATAACCAGTGGTTGATAATTTTATGGTTTCTGATTGTTCTACTGCACAAGTTAATTCATTGAAATGGATCAATTAATAAACATAATGAGGTCAAGAAAGCGCCAATTTTGACAACTCTACTGGAGAAATTGTCTCAAAAGGAATTTCCATCATCTGTAGATGTGATTTCAAGTTCAATCCGGGATACCAATGGAGTAATGTTAGTGAACTTTCACTGTGGGTAAAATTTGTCTTCCCATGGTGAATTTTGTAAATTCCAGAAACTTTACGCTAACTGTATATGTTTTGTTCTATAACTAGGGTGGGGTCCCAATAGCAATGTGTGATTTATATCACAAGCCCAGCATTATATTTTGGGGAGACATTCTAAATACTCCAGCATTATCTTTTAGAGAGACATTCTAACATATTCCTGAAGTGTAAAGTTTATCTTATTGTAATGTGAGTCTCTGAAGTAACGGAGAAATTCTTACTGTAATGTGAGTCTCTCTCTTCTAGTAAACTTTTTTTTTTTTTTTTTTTATTCTTGAAGTATATTAGAATGTCTAATATTCTAGTGATAGCTACAGTTATATGCCCATTGCTGTAGCATTTTGGGACTTTTGTCTGTTTTAGGATGAAAATACTAATATTTTGCTGTATAACTTAATGATATTTTATAGATGTTGCATTTATTTAAGAATGCATTAAATGATTCATATGATGGACTCGATTTGAGAGGATCAATCTAAACTCATGGGACATTTAATTGACAAGGCAAATTTAAAATAATTTTGCTTTATCCTGACACTTACATGGGTCCATTGGTTTAACCATAAAAATATTGAAGCTAGTGGAAAGTTTCCTTCTGAATACTCTTCTATATCTAAAAAACAATAAAAGTACGAACTAAAACATCATAAGCTTTGACTTAACATTCGTTTTAAGTATATTAAATAGAGTTTACATTTATATAAAAATCTAGTTGTTTGATCCAACAAGTTTACACTGTCAATTAATAATATATAAGCTATTTAATGTGGCTTAGTGGTGAAATTTTTTTGAGTAATTTTGGTGGAGATCTCCGATTTGAACTTTCTTATCATCAATAATATACACACAATAACTTATTGATTGTTAATTGAATATATCTACAACACTAAAGTAGTTAGCTATTTACTCACAAGAAAACTTTATTAAATGAAAACAAATTTCAATCATATTAACATGTAAGTAATCCACGATATTCAGAAGAATATTAAAAATTCTGCAATTTTAACATTAAAATTTGTGAAATGGTTTAAATTGCGGCATATACACTTGCAGAAGATTTTTTAAGAATTCAGAAATTTTACAACCAAAATTTTTCAATGTTAAAAAATTATAAATCTATATCTATCTATTATCTATTATTATTATAGGGTTTGATTTTTGACACGCGGTGCCATAAGGTGAAAAACTTTCCCGCCTGTTTGACTCTAAATGCCTACTACAATGACTTCTAACTTCCTACTATAATAAATAAATTTAAATAGATGATTATTATTTTATAAATAAATATTATATTTATTAATTAATATTAATAAATAATAATTTTAATTTTAATCTTATTTGAATAAATAAAAAATTCAATCTCAATCTTATTTTAATAGATAAATATAAAATAAAATAACGTATTTAATTATAAGTGATTTATGTAAAATATTTTTATAATAAAAAAGTGATATCTGATTGCTTTTGCTTTCACATGAAAGTTGTTTATGAAAATGTGTGATGTAAATATTAATAAACATAATTGGAAAACATCAGTTAATTATTAAGATCAAATATAGTAATATTGATCATTAAGGTTTGTATTTATCATGATTAAAAATAAAAATTAAAATATGCATATTTTTATAATAATTGATAATGCATAAATAATAATAGTATTGTTGATGAATGAATTGGATAAGGCCCAAACTTTGGTCAACAGAAATAGTTTAAAGTACCTCAAGCAGTATTCTGGTTGCAAGATGGGTTTCTGGTGGCACTGAAAACAAAGAAAAATAAGGGGAAGAGGAAGAACAGCAAACACACAGAGGGCTTTTAACGTGATTCAGTCAAAATCGAGCAGTACCAATCCCTACATCCACGATAGTTTTTATAGATTTGGAGAAATCTGACAGAGTTACAGTAAGTGTTCTCTTGTGTCCCTTTATAGTAATCACCTTCCTCTCTTTTATAGAAGTTAGGAGGTTACAAGTGTAATTTTACAAGTTACAATTCTGTTACATCAAGTAATAAATGTTCAAGATAACCTAGACTACTGCAAAATGGCTTCTACAGATTGCCTTCTATGGAAGGACCTTACATGTTACTTTTTGTGAACGGGCGATGCAGACTCTCTAAGGGTGGATGTGTTTCTGATTTAACCATCACGAGCTTCTAGTTGAGTGAGATGCATTGCATCTTGCGAGTTGGAGCTTTGGGTTTGGGGATGTTGTTGGCTTATGACCTCGAACTTGCATTTGGTGAGCTCAAGCAATTAGTGAGCTCTCGATCATATGTGCTGCGACTAGTCTCTCAACGAGCTGGTACTTCTGCTGAATGACCTTCATTTTTGGCTAGTTAGGCTTCTTCCCTTAAGCTTGTGCATTGGATTTGCTTGTCGCTGGGCCTTCGTTGACCCAATCCGTATCAAACTAGAAATTACCCATAACTGATATGGATTAGGCTGGCCAAAGCCCAGCAACAAGCAAGTCCAATGAGCGAGCTCGAGGGAAGAAGCCCAGCTCACTAAGAATGAAGGTAGTTAAGCAAAAGTACCAACTTGTTGAGAGACTAGTTACAACACATATGGTTGAAAGCTTATTAATTGTTTGAGCTCACCGAATGCCAGAAAGAGGTCGCGAGCCAATGACATCCCCAAAGCTAGAGCTCTAAATCACAAGATGCAGTACATCTCACTAACTAGAAGCCCATGAAGGTTAAATCAGAAATACATCCACCCTCAAACAATCTGCAACGCCCATCTGTAAAAAGCAGCGTATAGGGCCCATTCGTAGAAAGCAACATGTAGAAGTTATTTGCAATACTCTAGGCTATTTTATACATTTATTATTTAATATAATAGAAATGCAACTTGTAAAATTACACTTGTAACATCCCAATTTCTATAGAAAAGAGGAGGGAGATCACTATAAAGGGACACGAGAGAACACTTACTATAACTCTGTCGGATTTTCTCCAGATCTATAAAAGCTACTATGGACGTAGGGACCGGTGCTGTCTAGTTTTGGCCAAACCACGTTAAAAACCCTTTGTGTGTTTGCTATTCTTCCTTTTCCCCTTGTTTTTCTTTGTTTTTAGCACCACCAGAAATCCATCTCGTAGCCAGAATATTGCTTGAGGTACTCTGAACTATTTCTGTTAACTGGAGTTTGGGCCTTACCAAATTCCATCGTCAATATTTTGGCACGCCCGGTGGGACCTCATCTATATTTTGGTTCATTTTTCTGCATTTTGGTCGATCTTTTGCGCATCTACATTGACCAAGGGAAGAGCCACTAGGAGTATAAATGACTTGGCTATTGGATTAGAAAAACAAGTGGCACAATAGAGAGAACAAGTTCTTTCTATGACAGGTATTTTTGTTGGGCCTACAGTAGGCGTTGCCACTGACCTGCCCCCGTAGGCCCTCGTCAGTCTACTAGCATTGATCCAGAAGCCAATGAAATGCAAGCATTACTTCAAAACCAGAGAGTCTTGGGGACCACTGTGAGGGAGCTGATCAATACGGTTGAAGTGTTAACATAGGCCTTAAGCTCGAGAGAACAGGATAAGGTCGTTGCATCCAGGTAGCAGTATCAGGTCACTTACTCAGCTCATTTGTCTTGTTTGCAGACGAGATTAAAAGCTTGCCAAATTGACAAATATGAGGACTCATGACGTCGAAGCTCGTGTCGAGCAGAGAGCTTGAATAGGTCCAGTTAGGGGAATACCTCAAGTCGTTACTTCTATAACCTAGAAATTTAGGAGCTATTCGACAGGCTAAAGCGATTAAAGGAGCATCCTCAGTCTCGGAATAGCCAAAAGCACAGCGAGGGGAGAACCTTGTTCACAAGTGAGATAGAGAAATAGCCTCTTCCTTCCAAGTTCAAGATCCCTACAATCCCACCATACAACGGGAATACTGATCCTTACAATCATATCGATGCATTCAATGTTCAGATGGACTTGTAAACAATCAACCTTTTAGTTAAGTGTCATGTTTTCCTAACTACTCTAGGAGGTGTCCTTTGAGCTTGGTTCAGAAGTCTTCTAGCTCGCAGTGTGAATAGTTTGGAAGAATGTCAGCATAAATTCACCAGCCAGTATCGAGTGCTAAAGAGGCAACTCGTGCCTCTTTGTCACCTTGCTATGGTATTTCAGTGTAAGCATGAGTCCCTTAAGGACTATATTGCTAGGTTTAGGCTCAAAGCCAATTCGGTGGAAAATCCTTTTAAAAAAAACATCTTGACGGTGATTTCTGTAGGACTTCATAAAGATAGAAAACTATGCAAAAGCATATATAAGTCCTCGATAAAAGATCTACTGAATTTTACAAACGAGCTACCAAGTAGATCAAGTGGGAAGAAACCTTTGGCTTGCGAAAACTCAATTGGAAGGACGGGAAGGATAGCTCTACCCATAGTAAGAGGAGAAGTGGTGAAGGTCGGAGTGATCACTCTAGTGACTAGGTTGCGAAGAAGCCCAAGAGCGAGTGACCTCAGTGTCAAGGTCGTTATAGTTGCTACACCAGCTTGATAGACACTCCAGATAGGATCTTTGTAGTAGAAAGAGAAAAGGAAGACTTTGGGAAGCCGAAGATGCTCAGGACTTCTAACAAGCTAAGGAGCAACCAAGACAAATTTTGCACCTTTCACAATGAGAAAAGGCATGCTACGTCAGAATGTTGGGCCCTCAAGGATGTGATAGAGGACCTCATCAAGCGAGGATGCTTGAGGGTTTATGTCGAGTAGCCTATAGGAGAATGATCTCAACAGCCCCAGCAGACTGTGTGACAATAGCGAGCTATAGATCAAGATTAATCGCTTTCCATTAGAATTATATATTAACTTTGTAGCATAAAAAAAATCAGCTTGCTTCCTTAACCTTGTACTATTGTCTTTCTTTTTTGAATATCTTATGTAAATATTTACTTGCTGGTAAATTTCTTTTGACAGAAATATTGTCTTAGAGCCAAAGCTCGAAAGAAAAATTTGCTCATCTCATTACGAGCTCAGAGTAATTAGCGATCATGCCCACATTGTCATTCAATTTCATTTTGTTCAAATTAAGGAGACTGGGATCAAGACTCGTAGCCACTGAGCAATAAGATTGCTATGGTACAACTCGTTGAGAAACAAGATTGTTGTGGTATGATTGTTATGGCACGACCTACCCGAGCAATGGAGATTGTTGTCCCACTAAGCAATGGAGATTGCTGTTCCATTGAGCAATAAGATTGCTGTAGGACAACGAGATTGCTATGGGACTGAGCAATGAGATTGCTGGCAAAGTTGAAACTCTTATTTACTTGCTTAAGCAACAGAGATTGCTGTCCCACTGAGCAATAGAGATTGTTGCTCCACTGAGCAATGGAAATTGTTGTCTCACTAAGCAATGGAGATTGCTGTTCCACTGAGCAATGAGATTACTGTGGGACTGAGTAACAAGATTGTTGTGGGACTGAGCAACAAGATTGCTAGCAAAGTCAAAACTCTCATCTTCCTACCTAAGCAACAAGATTGCCGGTAGTCTTTATCTTATTTCCTGCCTAAGCAACAAGATTGCTGGCAGATAATCACTTATGCAACCTACCTAAGCAACAAGATTGCTGGTAGTGTTTATCTCATTTCCTGCATGAGCAACAAGATTGCTGGTAGATGATCACCTATGCGACCTAATGCTTGTAGCTTTCATGCAACCTCGCTCATAGCTCTTATGTGACCTAACGCTTATAGCTTTCATGTGACCTAATGCTTACTGTTCTCATATGACCCAATGCTTGCAGCTCTCATATGACCCAATGCTTGTAGCTCTCATGCGACTTATTGCTCGTAGCTTGCATTCAACTCGTTGTTTACAGCTCTTATGTGAAGTTATTCACAAGCTTTCATGCAATCTCCCATAGGCTGCAACTTTTATGCGACCTACCAAGGAGTTCTCTTTCTATGATAGACAAGGTGTTCCAATTCTCAGATCTTTTTGTTAAGTAAAGGATGCAGCTGAATAGTTGTCTAAATGTTTCATTCAATTGTGATTTGTAGAAGTTTATGCTATCATCTACAATAAGTAGAGAATTCAACACAATACAACACTCATAAAATTCATTCATTAAAAGCCTTAATGAGGTAAATTTACACCAAAAAAGTCAAAATACAAGTCAGTAAGCCTAAGGCTACTACAGCTCAAAAAGAAGGTCGACTTCTAGAAGATGAACTCCCGCCGGTTAGAGGATTGAAGGGCATGCCAACTCCTTAATCTTCTTCTTGTTGTCCTCCTTGATTGATGGCTCCTTTCTCACTCATGCCAAGAGCAATTCAAAAGAAGCGGAGGAGTTTGGCTAGCAAGGCCAAATCTTATGGTAAGACCGTGAGGAAGTAATCTAAGATCTGTGTAAGATCTTTCACCATCCTCTGAGAAGAATTATCTATAAAGGTCTTTATGCAGAAGGCTATACTCACCTCATCAAATAGCCAGACTATCAGAAACATGGAGGGCTTAGTGAAGACTCCCATCGAGTTCTTCTATGGAGAAGCTAAGAGACCTCCACACTTTAAATAAACCAGCTTGGTTCCTTGAAAAATCCAGAGGTTATTTGGCAGTTCCTGATTGGACAGTCCAGAGAGGATAAGGTTGCCACGCCAATGGCTGAGAATCGTGTGCAGAAAAAAGTATGGCCTCATTTAGAAGAAGTGAAAGATTTAAGTTTGAAATGACAACACAGTAGAAACTACAGGCAAAGACCTTGACCAGTAAAATTGTAACTCCCAGCTCGTAAAGTAGACTAAGAGTTGGGGGGCTGATGTTATGGATAATTTCTAGTGTGATACGGATTAGGTGGGCCAAGGCCCAGTGACAAGAAACTCTAATGAGTGAGCTCGAGGGAAGAAGCCTAGCTTGCCAATAATGAAGGTCATTCAACAGAAGTATGTTGTGTATTTTTTGCAAGCACATGGTATAGTTGTAGTAAACACCAGCAAGTATGGGTCAAATCCCACAGGGATTTAAGTATTAACAACTAAGTTTGCAATTTAAGTTATCTAAATCAAATAAGGGTATTGAAAATATTAGAGAAGACTAATAAAAGAGCGACACTGAATTAATAAATGAAGTTCAATTATAAAAGCCTAGGATTAGGGTTCACCACACTTATGGTCTTTAACAAATAATGTAAATTCTTTCTATTGTAATTACTTAGATAATTGAGGATGGTTTAGCCTAGGTTAATTACTAGCCTCTTTCAAGGTCTAATAA
>JANHAO010007234.1:0-20385 GCA_026873985.1 Saraca asoca
TTTCTTTTCTATTCCTTTTTACTTGCTCTTTTCTCAATAATTGATTTGGATAGTTGAATTGTAAGGATTCTAGTAATTGAAATAGCTTCCCTGTGGGATCAACTCGTATTTGTTGGTACTAGCTACAATTACACTGTGCACTTGGGAAAATTATAACATCACACAACAGCCCAAATAACACAAAGCTATACCTACTGGGCTTCATCTAAACAAAATATATATACACAATTACTAAACCAACTGTCAGTATTTACAGCATGTATATACCTTAGACCTCCACAAACGATGACCTACTCATTCAATGAGTAGATCCAAGATCAGGATGACATGGAGGGGTCATGAGTATGTCCTCAAGCTCTAAAAAACATGGAAAAGATATGAGTGAGTTTCATAGAAACTCAATGAGTAAACAATCCCATAATCACCCAAAAATCCCATTTAAAAATCATATTTGAAAGCATATAATTGTGAAATATATGCTTACCCGTTCAGCAGCCATAGTCACAAAATAAATTTGAAAGCTATCATTCCACAAGGAAATTAAGTAATTGAAAACATAACATTTAACATCATAATAATAACTACCAAAATAAGCTACCATGAAAATATGCTCATCATTACATAATATGAAAGAAAGTTAGTGAAGATTTCTAAAAGTTATATATGCAATTAATTCAAACACACAACTGGAATCCCGAAGGAAAATTCCCTGAGGTTATTTTGGTAGTCACAAGTGCACTTAAGGTTACCAATGAATTTCCAATAGATCGAAAACCTCTTCAATAATATAAAAAAACATCACATAGTATAAAAATTCTTATTCGAGTAAGCAATATTTATCAAAACATACATAAACCTACTGATACATTTTCATATCCATTCATCACATAGAACAATAAAATAGTCAATTTTAATAACATGAATCAAGATAAAAATGCATAATTTTATCATGGCAAACTATGTTCACATATAACATATAAATATACTGTCAAAACCACTTTAATATATAGAAAATTTTCATTATTTAAAATGATTCATAATATTTCATATAATAAAATTATTTTATATTACCAAATGGGATCATTAAGCAATGAGGATTGTCCACTCACCTTAGACACCCTTGGGAGCTAGGTCAACTAACTTGGATTTTTCAACTGAAGCTCTAAAAATTGAACATAAGTATGCTTAATCCTTCGATAGCAATTTCATTGAAGCAAAACAATGCCAAACAATAAGGAAATTTCAACTTGCTTCAGCTTAGCACCATGAAGGTTTCAAGGGAAATTTCTCGGAAACTAGCTGTAAGGTTGCTATAGAATAAATTTGATGCTTTAGAAATACTCACTACTGGAATCTGAAGTATCGATGGCCAGCTCGTTACTGGTGAAAGCTTCGCTAGTAAGCTGAAGGAGAAGTTGGCCAAACAATGCTGAGACAAGGGAAAGAAGCTGCTACTGTTGCTGCCTCTACCGTAAGCTGATCCAAGGAAAGAGAAGAGCTGCTGGAAAGATGACCAGACAGCAAAGAGTTAAAGAGCTGAAGTCATCGATGATCACACAACAGCTTGGAGCTCTCAAGTTGCAGGGCGTTTAGCTGGAGGAGTAATGCAGTATGGGATAGGAAAGCACAGGAGAAGGAAGAAAGACAATGAAGGACCGCTAGAAGCTAACCGAACAACAACTATAAGCCAAAAAAAAAGAAGGATGACAAAGCTTTCTCATGGGTACAGGGGAGAGGCTTCAGGAAGTTTTCGGGCATTTACGAAGGAGGAGAAGACCGACTAGAGAAAAATTATACTTAAAAGGAAATGGGGTAAATTACAATTTGACCCCATGATTTTTCATCAACTTCAATAAAGCCCTCTTAAAAAATAAGAAATTATGTTATATCCCCAAAGAAAAATTAAGGATTTTCACTTCGGTCCCTTAGTAACCTTTCTTTTTTTTTTTAAAGTATTACAGGTTGTCATATGCTACGTTGAACTAGCTCATGTATACTATAATTGAGATGCAACAGCAAATGATTCAATTGTTCGCTCAAACGAACACCTCATGACTCAGCAGCAACAAAGTCAAACTCCATTGTTGCCTCCTCCTCCTCCATTTCATCCTCATTCATACTACTATTAACCCATTGCCTATTATCAATTGCCTCCTCCCTATGTGTATTTGTCTTCGTGGCTATCCCAACCGACAATTCAACCACCACCAATCAAAGGTCTTGGATAGCCACATTAGCAGGACACCTAGGATTCGGAGACTAAAGAATAGTTCTTCTTCAGCAATCTTAGTTTATAGTTATATTTTTATATTTTTATTTAAATAATATGTTTCATATATTGATTTGAATAATACATTTTATGAATTATTTTACTAATTTTATATATTTATACATATTCTTGTGCATTGTATTTTAATTTTTTTATTATAATTAGATATTGATTTTTATAATTTAAAGTTAAAAAATATTAAATCAAAGTAAATTTAAAAAATATTATATCAAATAATATTTAAAAACATTTTCTGACTTCCAATAGAAGTTTCGACTAATTTACAATGAAATTTTGATAGATATTTTGATAAAAAACAATTAAAAGAAAAAACAACCACCTTAAAATTTATTGGAAAAATCAATCGGTAATAAATTTCCAATAGATTTTTTAATGAAAACTAATTTTCGATCATCATTTTATTGACAATCCTATTCCATTGAAAAATCATCATTTTTGATGGATTTTTCATCGTTTCCGCCTGAAATTACATATTTTTTTGTAATGATAATTAATAATCACAATTAGCCTAAATGTCATATTTAGTCCCACAATATAATCATTTTTAAATCGAGTTATTTTACAATAATTGAATTGACATTTATATAATTCAAATTTCATAAAGTATTCTAAAATATGGAACTTAAAATAAAAAAATTATAACATACTATCTTGACACATGAGCGTCAAATTGGATTCCGAAAAATGATTTTAGGCTGCGTCTTTGAAAGTAAGTGTGACCTCACAAGAATCATAAATGTCATCTTTTTAGTCTTGTTGACGTCAGATTTTGGTATTAAGCCAAACTCCGGCCAACGAGGGGATTCTTTCAAGATCTCTAGCTGTACACTAGTTCAGACGTAATAAATCAGCAAAACACATAAGGAAGAAGGGAAGAGTAGTAAGAAGATACAAGATTTTTAACGTGATTTAGCTAAATTTGGATAGAACCGGACCCTACATCCATGGTAGTATGTTATTGTGAAAGTGTTTCTACATAGTTTCAGCACTCAGATTCTCCTCTCTCTATTTTAGCAGAGTTTCTGCTTATATAAAAGATGTTCTCTCCTACTTTTGTAGAAGGCTCCTTCCTCATATTTATAGAGGAAAGGAGGTTATAATGGTAATTTCATGTACAGTAAATCTATTACAATAACATTTATTATACAAGATAGAATGGACAGACAAAATTCTATTATTCAGCTACTGCAGATTGTCCTCAGTAGGTGGGCCTGGTGTATCTATCGGGCAGAGTGTGAATGGGTCTTCTATCTAGCGAGCTCCTGGGTCATTGGTCATACTTTATTAGCCAGATCGTTCAGTCTAGGGACGTGCCCATCCTCAAGATGGAGAGGTTGAGCTCATTCTGTCATGCACGAGCTTGAGTTGAGGAGGTCACTTCGCGACACAAACTGATGGTAGAGCGATCTGAGCATTCTTCGAGTTAGTCCCCTATCGCTCTCAGGTGCTTGCAGGTCCATCTAGGGTGAACCAAATTTCACATATAACATAAGTCCCCCAACTCTCAGCTCGCTTTGTGGGCTAGGAGTTGAGACTCTTTAGTTTTCGTTCAGTCAAAGTCTTTTTTCGAGACTGTCGTTTCATCTGCTCTAGGCCTTGTTTTCTACGACACATGTCCAACAACTGCTGGTGAGTCAGCTTTAGCCTTTTTCGGGGTAATAAATGATGACGATTGGGGGGATGGATCTGGATCCTTCGATGGAGTCAAACTTGGCTCTATATAATGGAAGGGGAACCCCCTCTACCTCTGCACTGAGCAAACTGTGAAGATTTCCAATAATCCTCCATTATTCTTGACATTTCGGCCTTTTTTCGAGGTGTGCATAGTCTGCTGCATAAAGAATCCTAAAGGTTTAGCTTCTCCGATAACATGGAGGGATCTTATATGGATCTCGAATTATGTCCTCCTAGCGCTACAGTGAGGCAATCGTTCAGCCAGCCAAGTTCCTGGCACTTCCTGATTTGCTTCCTTCATGAATCAAAATAGGAGTTGGAGGCCAGAGAAAATAAGGAGTTGCGGTGTCGCCACCAGGGATGCATTGGAAGGGAAATTTGAGGACCTAGGTGGCCCATAAGCTCTAATCAGCTAGGGTGAGGCCCTTTGTGGCCAACTCTTCTTCTTAGTCATAGGTTTTTCCCTTTGTATTTTGCTTAGCCTATATCTAGAGCTTTCTAATGTAGTTCTGCCTCGTTGAGGTCTTTTAATGAATACAATTTCCTTTCTGCAATCTTTGTGTGTTGCTCTTGTATATGCATTGTTTGAATAATTTTTGCGATCTATGCATAATCAGAAAACTGTGTGAGTAAATTAGAGTAATCTCACACGCGGGCTGATCCTATGGCCAAATAGATGAGTTCGTATGAAAGCTGTAAAATAGTAGAGTTCACATAAGAGCTACGAAATTAAAGAGTCAACGATCTCATGCTCGGGCTGATCTCGTGGCCAAATGGACAAGTTTGCATGAGAGCTGCAAAATTAAAGAGTGAGCAATCTCATGCTCAGGCCGATCTCGTGGCCAAATAAACAAGTTCGCATGAAAGCTGTGAAATGTTAAAGTTTGCATGAGAGCTACGAAATTAAAGAGTAAGTGATCTCATGCTCGGGCTGATCTCATGGCCAAATAGACAAGTTTGCATGAGAGCTACGAAATGGTAGAGTTCACATGAGAGCTGCGAAATAGTAGAGTTCGCATGATAGCTGTAAAATTAAAATTGGTTGATCTTGTAGCCAGGGTGATCTTGTGCCCAAATAAAAGGGTGACCAATCTTGTGGTCGAGGCCATTGTGCCCAAATAAAAAGGGTGACTGATCTTGTTGAATCACTTGTTCGAGGAAAATTTAAAATTAGTAGAGTATTCAAAATGTTTACATAATTTACAAAAATTACAAAAATTTAATAGATAATCCTGATAGTAGGAGACTGCTCTTGCTCGGAATCCTATCAAGATGGTCCAAGCCACTGCTTAGAAGGCTGCACAACGTAATCATGCAAGCGACCTCTTTTGATGAGATCCTCGATAGCATCTTTCAGCGCCCAACACTCTGAGGTAACATGCCCAAACTCATTGTGGTATGCGCAGAATTTTCCTCGATTGAGTCTGGACTTACTGGGAGTCTTCAAGGGTGGAGGCTTTCCGAAATTCTCTTTGTCCCTTTCTATTGCAAAGATCTTGTCCTGGGCATCTGACAGGATGCTATAAGTGCTGTGACAACATGAAAATGGGGGTCATTCATCCTTGCTCTTCTTAGCGAGCTGAGGATCAAGGCTATCATTTCCGTTTCCACAGTCACTCCTCTTCTTACTTTAGGTTGAGTTGCTCGTCTTGGGCTTCTGCGGACTGAAAGCCTCTTCTCATTTGATCTGTTTTGCTGCTCTTTCGTAAAATTTACCCAGGTTGCTAACTGGAGACTTGTACAAACTCTTAAATAGCTTTCCATCTCTATGAAGTCCCACTGAAACGGCAGTTAGGATGGCCTCATCTGAGGGCTTTTACACGTTGTTGACCTTGCGCCTAAAGCGAGCGATATAGTCTTTTAACATTTCATGCTTACTCTGAAAGACTGTAGTGAGATGGCATGGGGGCACGAGTTACTTCTTCAGTGCTCTGTACTGGTCAATGAACTTTTTCTGACACACTTTCCAACTGCTAATGCTACAAGCAATGAGGCTCCTGAACCACACTTGAGGGACTTCACCGAGAGTAGTGGGAAAAATGCGACACCTGATTAAGGAGTTACAAGCTTGGAGGTCCATTTGGATGTTGAACAGGTCCAGATGGTTGTACAGGTCGCTATCTCTATCATATAGTGGAATGGTTGAAACTTTGAACTTACGAGAGGGGTTCCTCCTCGATTTTCGTAGAGAAAGGAGTTCGTTCGCCAAAGTGACCTTAGTCATTTCAAGTTTGAGGGTGTTCTTCCAAATGCTTGACTCTTTGAAGGAAATCTTCCACCAAAACGTTCAAGCCCCCCAGTCGTCAGCTAGAGACTTGGTGGCTTGGTTCACTTTTCCAACCATGTGGATGGCGATTCAAAGTTTGCTCTTGGTCAGCTTCACTGGAATGTTCAACTCTGAGTGTGACAGTCTCTGCCCGTCCTTGCACATTCTATGCTTGTGCTTGCACTAACATTGTGACTATTTTAGTCAACTCTCCCATCATGTGTTTAAGTTTCTTCTGGCATTGGAGCCAAGTTTGCAATCCATCAGTGCCATTGGCGATGGGAACTGGTTGTACAGAGATGGCTGGAGGAACGCCAGTGGTTGCTCCGATGACAGGAGCAGTGGACGAGTCCATCATCGAGACAAGACCCTCTGGAAGACTAGGTTGGGCATTTGAAGCTCTGGTGGCTCTTCCCTTGGCCATTGCAGTAACAAACAAACCAGAACAGGTGAGATCCCCACAAACGGCGCCAAAAATGTTGACGTCGGATTTTGGTATTAAGCCAAATTCTGGCCAACGAGGGGATTTTTTCAGGATCTCTAGCTGTACACTGGTTCAAACGCAACAAATCAGCAAAATACACAAGGAAGAAGGGAAGAGCAGCAAGAAGATACAAAATTTTTAATGTGGTTCGGCCAAATTCGAATAAAATCGGACCCTACGTCCAAGAGAGCGTATTATTGTGAAAGTATTTCTACAGAGTTTCGGCACTCAGATTCTCCTCTCTCTATTTTGGCAGAGTTTCTGCCTATATAAAAGATGTTCTCTCCTACTTTTACAGAAGGCTCATTCCTCATATTTATATATAAAAGGAGGTTATAATGGTAATTTCATATGCAGTAAATCTATTACATTAACATTTATTATACAAGACGGAATGAACAGACAAATCCTGTTATTCGGCTACTGCAGATTGTCCTTAGCAGGTGGGCCCGGTGTGTCTGTCGAACAGAATGTGAATGGGTCTTCTATCTAGCGAACTCCCGGGTCGCTGATCATACTTCATTGGCCAAATCGTTCAATCTGAGGACGTGCCCGTCCTCGGAATGGAGAGGTCGAGCTCGTTCTGTTTTGCACGAGCTCGAGTTGAAGAGGTCACTTCGCGACGTGAACTAATGGTAGAGCGATCTGAGCATTCTTCAAGTTGGTCCCCTACTGCTCTCGGGCTGCTTGCAGGTCCATCTAGGGCGAACCAAATTTCACATATAGCAAGTCTTAAGTTTTGTATAATTTAAATAATCATTATTTTTATAATTTCGATTAGAATCACAATTTAAGACTATACATCATTCTCAAGGTTATGATGTATATGGATTATGCTTTTGGGTATTGAGTTGATATGCATCCAAGTTTGTGCTTTGGATTTCCTCTCATGAATTACGTGCAGTTGTACAAGCTAGCTTTTATTCATTTGTCACCATCCCCGTCCGTATAGTTGGTTATTGCAAATACAATATAGGAGTTTGCCATCTCTATACAAGTCACGAACTATATACAAAGCGACAGTCCCCTTTAAGAAAGAAAGATGCTACTTTAAGATAATCTCTTTTTCTTTTATCAATCACAACATAGATGACATCTTATTGAATAATACTTAAAGTATGAAATAATAATTTTATTAAACAAATATTCGCCTCACGATCACTCATATATTTGAATAGATATTTAAAAATTTCAAATCAATATGCGTTTTTGCAGTTTTTTAAAAAAAATATTATTTTTTTGTAACTCTTTTAATAAAATTTAAAAAAATTATATGCAAATTTTATACACTTGTTATTGTATAAAATTATAATTTTTAAAAAATGCAAAGTTGTATAAAATTACAACTTTTATAATGAAATTAAAAAAAAAAGCTTACAAATTCTTCAAATACGTATGAGAGCGTTATCCTAAAAAAAAAAAAAGGGTTAATTTATCCTTATATATATGTTAGAGATATTTAATAAACACTTTGGGATCTATTAACAACTTATGTCATATTAGGACTTCTTCAACTCAAAAGTTATTCAAACTCTAATTCTCTCATCTTTGAATTATAATTAAATTTTCAACAAAAATAAACATAAATTTGTAAAATATTCACACTAACAATATTTAATAAATTTATAATATTTTTCGGTGCCAGGAGTTAGCTTGTTTAATAATAGACTATTTCGTAATACTCTTAAACCTTTTCCAATACTTGAATTTACAAAGATTGGCTAAATAATAAAATAGTTATCCCTGTCACGCAAGGAGAATGATGCTTGCGAAAGGAGTCTGGTTCTTTTCCTATATAAAGGCCGCCACAGTCTATCGACGGCGGTTGAATTGCAAGCTTCAGAAACAGCTAGCGTTGATCTTGGTTTCAACTGCTCTAACTTTTCTGCGTCTGTTTCCTTTTCCTCGTTTCTCTGATCTCTGTAGTTCCTAAGTGGTAAGTATGACTGCGATAGACTTATTGTTTCTCGTCAGTTTTCATGTGGACCAATAAAACGCTTTTGTTTTCTGCGTAACTAGTAAGATAAGTCTATTTATGTTCCAAATTCATGCACCGTATATTACATGGACGGATACTTCACGAGCAAGAACCAGAGAAAGAGTACATATATATATATATATATATATAATATATAAAAGAGCATTCGTGCTCGTATCTTTTTTCTCATGTCATCCCAATCAGATTGCAAGCATGTTGCAAAGCTAGTGGTGCAATTTGTTCATTAATGGCTCTTCATATGTACAAAATACAGTTACCCTTGGCCTGTAAAGGCCTTTCTTGTCGGTTGTCACTTAAAGGAAGCCTATTAAAAAGATGACATCCCACTTGACTTTTTGTTGTTGCTCATAATGATATTGCTCTGCTTAGAACTCACCCTCTTCTTGTGCATAAATATATGCAGCTGCAGTTTTTCATCCTCAACCTCTCAAATTCTCAACCACATCTGTGCAAATGCCGAACCGAGCAATCATCAAAGAAGAGGAGCTCAAACTTTTCCCTTTCATGGTATTGTACAACAATTACTGCTACTACTTGTTTCTTTCTTTTTCTCAACAGGATAGCCTATTCCCTTTCCATATACTCCTTAAACGAGATTTGAATTCAAGACCACCATCAACAAGTTTAAAAAACCCTCTGCAGTGCAATATTGTAATCGTGTTATTATGACTTTTGCATTCATCGATTCTAATCATATTCTATGGATTGTGGGAGTGTTTCCTCGTCAATAATTCTTGATTCATGTTTTGTCCTTCCTTGAGTCTAATTTTTCCTTTCTTTCTGCGCACGCAGGAGAATCAACAAAAGCTTCGAAAGGTGGTCTCGGATGTGTCCTTTGAAATTGACAAATACTACAATAATTGGGATAGCAGTAGCACAAACATGGATGCTATTGAAGAGGTCGAGCAAGTTGAATGCGAATGCTGTGGACTGAAGGAGGACTGCACCGCAGCTTACATATCAGAAATTCAGGAACGTTACTGTGGAAAGTGGGTTTGCGGGCTTTGTTCAGAAGCTGTTAAAGAAAGACAAAGGCGAGCAGCCAAAATGGACATGCAAGAAGCTGTGAGGTCTCATAAGGAATTCTGCCACAAGTACAATTCTACCATTAGACTTAACCCTAGACTCTCTTTGACTCTATCTATGAGGGACATAGCCAAGAGAAGCTTGGAGAGCAGGAATTCCAAAGGGTTAAACGCAACAAAGCTTGGTCGTTCCACCAGCTATCCCTAAGACTAATTAGGATTATAGCACTCTAGCGGCAATTGTTTGTTTTTTTTTTCTTTTTTTTATTTGGTAATTGCTCTAACAGCAAATCTTAATGCTATTTTTTTTTTATACGATGTAATTGTGATATTTTTACGATGCTAATATTACAACCACACTATATTCACAAATTAAAACCATATGTTACAAATGCCAAATCATACTATTAAATTTTCAGATGTTATCTTATATATACTTGTCTGAAGTTACTATTTTTTTTTAAGAGATTTATCTCCCTACTTACTTGCCAGTGTGGAAATCTTTCCATAGTTCTTGCAAGTTTTTTTTTTATATATATATAAAAAAGAGTTATAATATTTTTTTAAAAAATGAAAATTTTACAAAAATTCTTGTATTGCAAACTTAATTGATAAAATTGTAATTTACGTATATAAAGTTATAAATATATGTAAAAAGAAATATTTTTATTAAAAAGTTGCAAACTTAAGTGAGAGTTGGGCCAACTTGTTTCAAACATTGAGAGGAATAATTGATAATTAGTAAATTTACCAATTAGATAATTTTGCACGTTTGGTATAATCCACTTGCAGAAGTAAGTTTGGATTGGATGGACCACCCAATCCTAAATTTTAGTTTATCCTACCAATTTATAAACCTGTTTTATAATTAATATTTATTTACAAATAAACATATATTAGAGTATGGATTTCACATACTTGCAGTCTTCCAATATTCCCGTTGTGCTATTCCTGCTCATGTGACAAAGCCCATAAGGAAGCCCAAATACGGCCCTATTCGCAAGGAATCTATAAACCAGATCATCTTTCATCCGTTTTGCTTCTTTTTTTTTGCTTTTCTTTAATGATAGAACTTATGAGACCATCTTTTCAATGTATCTCAACCATTATTTCAATTTAGGACCGAAATTAGTCAGCCTAATTTAATTTAACCTTAATCTCTCCTGATATATT
Organism: Saraca asoca; assembly: GCA_026873985.1. Classification (NCBI taxonomy): domain Eukaryota; kingdom Viridiplantae; phylum Streptophyta; class Magnoliopsida; order Fabales; family Fabaceae; genus Saraca; species Saraca asoca. The sequence continues at coordinate 10,912 of JANHAO010007234.1, forward strand.
TATCTAAATATGTCAAAGTCAAGGTTAACAAATAGATTTATTTAGATAATTATATCAAATATATTTTCTCTAAGTTTAATGCATAAACCTACTTGACTTTTTTAATAATTGATATATACATATATAATATAAATAATATTTTTTTATATGCATTACCATAAGTAGGACTAATTAGATGGTTAGTCTATTTTAAGTCTAAGCCTATTAGCCTATTTGAAAATCTATCTAAATAACTTTTTTAAATAGATTAACATTAATTTATGCTTCTTCTTCTTCTTTTTTTTAGTAATAACAGGAATAACAAGTCACTTAACATACATATACAATGTCTTGAATTCAAATTCAAGATATTGAAAAGAAAAATATCTCAGAACAACATCAACTACTTCTACTACACCACTAATAACGTGAAACTTATGCATCTTTAATAGTTATTAGTTAGGTTAAGTCTGTTAATATTTTATAGAATAGACTTGTGTGAGGCAAAGCCTGACCCATACCATACAAACTGTCCTCCAATGCAAAGAATCATCTCTTTCTTTTCAAAAATTGTGTAAATATGAGAAAATAATACTGTAAAGAGCGCAATATATGGCATTAAATTGTCAGCAATATAGAATTTAGAGAAGTAGGCAACATGTGAGATCGTAGGTAAGCTTTTAATGAGATAGAAATGACGTAAGTTTTTATTTCTCATCTTTATCATGTATCATGCTGAGTAGATCAAATTGATATAGTCATATGTATAATCTCTATGCCAAAGTCTCATTTGTTTTATAATAAAGTTATTAATCAAGGGCAAATACAGAGAGTCAACTCAAGTACTTGCATTAACATAATTAATGAAAGACTAAATAAGGTATGATTTTAGTGACCTAAAAGCAATTTTGACCTGATTTAAGATGCATACTTACAATGAGCTGCCATGGAGACAAAATTGTGTACCTCAAGAAAGAGAGAAAGAGAAGAAAAGCGTTTGAGTTAAATTATAGATCCCAATGCACAACTTTATTAATTCTGTATTATACCCTATGATGCATAAAATCAACTTTAAACATATCAATTAGTACAAATCAACTTTAACTTTATTTCATTCAATGTTTGCTTGTTTGTTCATATACGAATCTCTTTGCCACTGCCAGCTTAAGATGGGTTTCATGTGCATCATTAATAAAGGAACTGACCATAGTTGAGCATTAGATCTCTTTTGGAGGAATCTATGGAGTTTTGGCACCAAGGGTTTACGCCATGTGGTGCTCAGTTTGCTTTCATCCCCCCACTAATCCTTGTTCGTGAGTTAGTCACCATCTCACTGGACCCATTAGCCTCACATTTTATACATTATACTGCTCTTTCAATAAATATATATTATTTTATATAAGGGTTACTTCATATTATTCTCTTTCTTTTTTACTAAATAATAGTCCTTAATCTACCAAAGAATTATTAAAGTTTCATCTTAGTGATTGAACTGGACCACTAAATAAGAACATGAAGCCCTACAAATTTCAAAAAGAGAGATTCAGACCCTTATTCAGGGGATATGGGTCGGCTCCACGTCATGCATGCCTCACTTTATTTAAGAAAATTACCAAAAAATTAATTTACCAATCCATTTAATATATGCATATCAAAAAGATTATATGTACTGATGGAAAGCCTAACATTAATTAGTTTAAGTACAAATGAAGCACTAGACCTAGTCTTGGACGTTAATGCCTCTTTACAGCATATTGGCATAAATCCACTTTTGTTCTTTAAGTGGATGAATTGAATCAGCAATTGATTAATCATCCAACATATTTATTTATTATGGAAGTATGCAATCATCAAATTTAATAAATGAAATAGGGTTTCTAGCTAGATAAGGAATCCACTAAATGTACATTAATTGCATATGTATGATAGGATTTCAGGGAAGAGGGAAGTTATATGTGCAAAGAAGTTTGTGTGAGTGCTTAGCACACTAAAGCCTTGTGACTAACCCAAACACTATGTATGAGTAGATCAATGATCAATGCATTAACTAAAGAATAATGTGAATGCTAAACAGGAAAGTCTAAAGTAATACTATATATTGTATACTTTATATATCAAAGGACGTTATTTCTATATTATAAAATCTAAAAGCTATAGATTTAATCAAGCAAGTGGGAAGGAAGGGCCAAATGAACAAAAAGAAGGAAAGAAGTGGATTAACACTGAGTAGTCTTACTTTTACAAGTTATTTTTTCTGCTATATATTCTTCAAACTTTTAATACATATAATAAAATTTAAGTCATGTTAATTTGATCTATGAAATAAAAAATTTATGTACAGAATGTCATTTTTTAACGTGGCGTGGGGCTGCAAGAGATTTGGTCAATATGAGGAGAGTGCAAAACCCCATAAAATGGAGATAGGCAAAGCATGCTGGGTGTGACAAAGACTACACACTGTATATTCCTTCGAGAAAGAGAGAGTGGGTCCATTATATTCTTGAAAGCACAAAGGAAGAAGAAGAAAGAAAGAGAGAGATTATTAAAGTGAATGCGCGCACGAGTACTACCAGTGTATGTCACGTAAAGACACTTAGCTTTTTCTTTACATTCTTCTACTTTTACTGCTTTAGTGCCCCACTGCTTTGTTCATTCCTCTTTGCCTCACTCCTAATTCCTGTTCGTGTTAGTGTCTTTCTTTTGAGAGTTTTCTTCCCTATCTACCAACTGTTTGTGAGAATCCAAGATAATCATAGATTTTTGCTTTTTGACATGCAATACAAGAGATGAAATCTTATCCTTATTCATGACAAATTTGCATTAGGACTTGGGTTTTGGTCATTTCTCATCCAATTGATGATTTAATAAGCACAAGCTGTTCATTCTTCTAATCATTAATGGAACTCCAATTCTATAAAAACCAAAAAAAAAAAAAATTGAGAATTAATATGTCGTCTGTCAAAACTAGAAAACAGTCTTTATGTATATAAGAGGGAGGCATAAAAGAGTATGAGATGACATAAATTGAGACAATTTTCGTTACAAGAGAATGACAAGCACATCTATAAACAACGCCAAGAAGAAAAGAAAAAAAAACATATTAAAAATATATATTTTTACTCTCAAATAAATTATCAGTCAGCCAAATATCAAACTAACGTTGGAAGAGTTCCACCGTGAATATATATTTTTTTTAATAATAGGAGTTATTAATCTAAAATATAAAGTAAAATAAAATTTTCAAAATATATTATATATTAAAGACTCTCAATTAATCTGTTCAAATTCTTATTTGATTGTGGGTTTGCCAAACATAAATGATGAAGAGATTGTATTGGATTTTATGTTACAAATTGGGAATCCTCATAATTAAACTTGATTGGAATCGAAAGTAGATGGTTTGGAAAGCAATAAGCTTGTCTGGTTGATCTGTTGTAATGAATCCAGCATGTAATTAAGTACAACAATAAAGGCATAAATATGCACCGCACCCATTCATTCATAATCATATACAAGAGCTTCAAATATCTCTCATTTCAACTATTTTATTTTATTTTTTTTATTTTTCTTACTCTGCATACAAATTTTTGTTATAAAAATCCTAAGTGGCGAGTCAGTCAGTCAGTCAAAAAAGAGCATTTTAGTAATAATCCGACAAAATCAGAGCCTTTTTCCAACATGTGTCCCTGTTCTCCCTTTCAACCGTTCGTGTTCAAACTTCCATCGAAAAGAAGTCAAGGTGCAATTTCGTAATTATGTGCCAACCCCTTGCCCATTCTCATGTCTATAACCTTACGTCTATTTAAACACACTCGGCTGCCTCTTTCTCTCTCACATCTTCAAATAGTGCTTCAAACTTCAACCCTCTCTTCCCTTTCTTCCCTCTGCTTTCTTAGCCAACAAAACAAGCCAAGTCCTTCTCCAATTATGAATTTTAGGTACGAATCTCCACGTTTTAACTTATCTTACTCTTGTGATAGTCTATTATTTTTTTGCATACAAAAGTGATACTATTAATCACATTTATTTAATTTAATTTCTACATACTTGATAGAATTAAATTATTTAAATTAACATCAATAGATCTATGAAACTCACGGATTGGAAATACTTATAACTTAGGCTATTCTTTTAAAAATACAGTGCATCATTCATGTCAACCTGCAAAAGCTGCATGGTTTATATTTTTGTTGTAGATAGAAATATATAAATATAATTATTAGACTGACCCATTATATAATACATATTTTTTTTTCCATGACTTTTATCTGTTATAATTGATATACAAATATATACACATTGATCATTAATATATGAATTTAGAAAGTTATGTTAATCATTTCATGCAACTTTTACAGCTTGGGATCGAAGGAGTTAATACAAAGGCGGAGAGATAATTGATTAAGTCAAGAGTAAAAAACTCTAGCTGGCAGACCAGACATGGCCAAAACAGCTCATGAATCGTTTCCAAACTCCCTCATGTTTGTCTGCCTCATTCTCCTATTTCACACATCTCATGCCCAACAACAAGAGCATGAGCTTCTCTTATCATTCAAGGCTTCGATCATTGACCCACTTCACCATCTCTCGAATTGGGTCATTTCCTCTGCTCCTGTTTGCAATTGGTACGGCATCACCTGCGACAACTCGTCTCACGCTAGCGCCGTCGAACTCTCCGGAAAGAACATCTCCGGCAAGATTTCCTCTTCCGTTTTCCAACTTCCAAATGTTCAAAACATCGACCTCTCGAACAACCAGCTCGCCGGGGAAGTCACTTTAAATCCTCTTTCTCCTTCATCACTTCGTTACCTCAATCTCAGCAATAATAATTTAACTGGTTCGTTGCCACGAAGCTTGTTTTCGATGGCGTTTTCTGGCCTCGAAACCTTGGATCTCTCGAACAACATGTTTTCCGGGAAAATACCAGACCAAATTGGACTACTTTCTGGTCTGACCTATCTCGATCTTGGTGGAAACGTTTTGGTCGGGAAAATTCCGAGTTCCATCACCAACATGACAAAGTTACAAGACTGCACTTTGGCTTCGAATCAATTAGTGGGTGAAATCCCACGAGATATTGGCCTAATGAAGAGTTTAAAGTGGATTTACTTTGGCTACAACAATCTCTCGGGTGACATCCCAAAAGGGATTGGAGAACTGAAATCATTGAATCATCTTGATCTTGTTTATAACAACCTCACCGGACAAATTCCCGAGTCTCTAGGAAATCTCACCGATATTAAATATCTCTTTCTCTACCAAAACAAGCTCACAGGCCCAGTTCCAAGATCCATTTTCGAGCTGAAAAGGCTTATTTCACTCGATCTTAGTGACAACAATCTTTCCGGTGAGATTCCTGAGCTTTTAGTTGAACTCCAGAACTTGGAGATTCTTCATCTTTTCTCAAACAACTTTACCGGGAAAATTCCAATGGCTTTAACCTCGTTGCCTCTCCTTCAAGTCCTTCAGCTATGGTCAAACAAATTTACAGGAGAGATTCCGAAAGAACTTGGGAAAAGAAACAACGTCACGGTTCTGGACCTTTCAACGAACGAACTTTCTGGGAAAATCCCAGATGGTTTGTGCAACTCGGGTAAACTTTTTAAGCTCATATTGTTCTCTAACTCTCTTGAAGGCGAAATCCCAGATAGCTTGGGATCTTGCAGAAGTTTACGCAGAGTTCGTCTCCAAAACAACAAGCTATCCGGTGAGTTGCCAGATGGAATAACAAATCTGCCGGAGATATATTTCTTGGACATCTCCGGCAATCAATTTTCTGGCAGGATTGGTGATAGGAAGTGGAATATGCCGGCGCTTCAAATGCTGAACTTCGCCAAAAACAACTTCTCTGGGGAGCTACCGAACTTGATGGAGAGTGAAAGACTCGAGAACTTGGACTTATCGGAGAATGAATTTTCAGGTTATATTCCATCTGAGTTTGGGAGATTATCGGCCCTCATGCAATTGAAGTTGAGCAGTAACAAGCTTTCTGGTAACATCCCAGAAGAACTGTCTTTGTGCAAGAAACTCGTCGCTTTAGACCTCGGCCGCAATCAGCTGAGTGGGAAAATTCCGATTAGTTTCGCGCATATGCCAGTTCTAGGGCTGCTTGATCTATCGGAAAACCAATTGTCAGGTGAAATTCCACAGAATTTAGGAAGTGTGGAATCTCTTGTTGAGGTAAATATATCCCATAACCACTTTCGTGGTAGGTTACCAACCACCGGAGCTTTTCTTGCCATTAATGGAAGTGCAGTGGCCGGCAACTACCTTTGTGATGGCTATAATGATACTACAAACGGTTTACCGCCATGCAAAAGAGAGATGAAGAATCCTAGTTGGTGGTTTATTCTCCTTTGCTTTCTAGTGGGCTTAGCTGCATTTGCTTTTGCTGCTTTTATCATTGTTTTCGTCCGCAGAAGAAAGAATATGGAGATGAAAAGAGTGGAGAATGAAGATGGAACCTGGGCAATGCAATTCTTCGACTCCAAGACTTGTAAGCTGATCACCATTGACGATGTTTTAGCTTCGGCAAAAGAAGGAAATGTGATTTCCAAAGGAAGGAATTGGGTTTCATACAAAGGAAAGTGCATGGCTAGCGACATGCAGTTTGTAGTGAAAGAAATTACAGACCTAAACTTAGTTCCACTGAGTTTTTGGGAAGATATGATGGAGTTTGGTAAAATTCGGCATCCGAACATTGTTAAGTTGATCGGAATATGCAGGTCCGGCAAGCAAGGGTACTTGGTTCATGAATATGTGGAGGCCAAGAGTTTAACCGAAGCTGTTAAAACTTTGAGCTGGGAACGGCGACGGAAAATTGCAGTTGGGATCGCAAAAGCACTCAAGTTTTTGCATTGTGGATGTTCGCCAAGTGTTTTAGTTGGTGAGATTTCACCGGAGAGAGTTTTGGTGGACGGAAAAGATGTTCCTTATCTCAAGTTGAGCCCTCCGGGAATGGTATGTACGGACGTCAAGGGTTTCATTTCCTCTGCATACGTTGCACCAGGTATGTGACGATTTTACCCCTAATGTGTAACATGCAAACTCATATACACTATGAGCATTATCGTAATTGCGACAATTTTTTTTGGAACATATATGAAATTCAAAATTTTTTCCACTAAATCAGTATGGATTGCATATTTTTACAAATCATTAATATGTTCTCTTGGGTTTTTTTTTTTATTTTTCAGAAGCAAGAAATAGGAAAGATGCGACAGAGAAGAGTGACATGTACGGATTTGGCCTTATTCTGGTAGAATTATTGACGGGAAGAAGTCCAATGGACACGGAAGTGGGCATGCATGAGAACATTGTGGAGTGGGCCAGGTACTGCTATTCGGACTGTCATCTGGATGCGTGGATAGACCCGACGATGAAGGCTGGATATGCATATCAAAACGACATCGTTGAGACAATGAACCTTGCACTCCACTGCACCGCCACAGATCCCACGGCCAGGCCTTCCGCCGGCGACGTTTTGAAAACCCTAGAGGCTCTTAGAAGACCAACTTTTCCCTGAGTTTCAGCAATAAGTTCCTGAGCCCTTTATATATTTTATTTTTCCTCTGTTGTTGGTTCTCGAGTTTGATCGTTTAGCTTAGCAGAAGAAGTTGTTAATTAATGAAGTGATTGCTTGATATGAATATGGTTGACATATACTAGTGTTGAGTGTAAAATTAAATGTAGATAAATTGAATGCCATCACTTATATGAAATTAATACAGCCTCTCTCTTTTCCATTTTCCTTAGTTTTAGTTTATATATTCTTTATTTTGATGTATGCATGCATGCATGCAGAATGATCATTTAATATACATAAGAGTGTAAAACTTAAAGTAGTTTTAAGTTCTACGGTCATTCCACACAATCATTTGTGATAATGAGTATATACACAAAGCAAGTGAAGGAGAAAACAAAAAGAGTGATTATTGAAGCAGAAGCTCCATATCAGAAAAGTGTATTGAAAGGGAACGGTTCTTGTGAGAGTGTAAGGTTAAGCCACTAGCCAACAACATCAGGGGACCACTCTTTACTTATGATAGCCTCTTGTTTTGTCCCATTATTCTTTACACCCAAAGAATTTCAATACTAGTACAAGCACAAGAACTCACTTTGACATTGAATCAAGGAATGGTTGGGTGCAGTCTTGGTAATTATGCACATGTACCAAAATATTGACTACTAAGTAAAGCTTGTGCCTATATACAATTTTTTCTTATTAATATATATGTATGAGTTCAAACTAAAGAAAAGTCACACAGGTTATGATCAACGTTACTATATTGCAAAAGTATTGTCTCACACCAAAAGTATTGTCTCACGCCTCGATATATGACACGTTATCGGTATAAAAAGTCATTGTTGGGAAATCTTCGATAAGTCTAACAATGCAGAAATATTCATAATATGACATGACTTTATCAAAAAAATACTATCAGACAAATGCGTATACTTCAATTTAATTCTATCGAAAATCTGACAGAATTTTCACTATTTTTCAAACCCTAGAGCACTAGGCCTATACAACAAACAAAGGTTACATGTTTTATACACAATCTATACAACAAAATCAAGATTACAGTAGTCCAGACAACACAAAGCCTACAACTTACTAGGCAACAATCAGACAAAATATGTACACATCTCAACTATACTAACTACTAAAATTTACACTATCAATATACCTTTAAATTTCACAAGAGGTAATTTACTTAGTGAAAGAGTAGATTCTGAATTGAATGGATGAGAGTGAATGGAGGGAGTAGTCTTAGGTTCTAATAAACATGAAGGAAAACAAGGTGAATGTCACAAAAACTCAATAAGCAGACAATTCCTCAGAAAAATTAAAACTTAGTTTACAATTTATGTTCAAAATCTAAGTGGTGAAAATTGCATTTGTGAATATAAACTTAACAGTTTAAAAGAAACAATCTAAAAACAATTTTAGAAGCTTTAATTCATTATAAGAGTCATGTCAGCAAATATAGCAATCAACAAGTTAAAATGTGAAGTAGAGTATAACATTATGAAAAATATTTATCATGATATAAACACTAGAAAAATCATCAAGATACTTTGAAACTTATATCAAAAAGATTCTAGATTTTCAAAATGCAATTGGAATCCAAAGGATAATTTTTAAAGGTAATCGTACCTAACAGATATCATCGTAATACACCTTATACTTTTAATAAATATTTTCTTGTTATTCCTCCAACAGATATAATTCTAATCATAAGTGTACTTGGAAGTTCTCTAAGGCCCCTTTTGGTTGGAGCTTTTGGAAGCAAAGTAATGGAATCAAGCATTCAATTTCCATTACTATTTGTTTGGTTCACATCTCACCTTATTTATTTCCCTTACTTTTCCTTATTTCATTCCACCATTTCATTCTCTTCTTCTCACTAGGGATTCTCATTCCCTTTCATTTCTATTCCCTTTTTCTCATTAATTAATTCTATATTAATATTTAATATATATTAATATAAA
>JANHAO010007235.1:0-20474 GCA_026873985.1 Saraca asoca
TCTTTTACTTTACTTTCTTTCTTTCTTTAATTAATTTCTTCTTCTATTTCTTATTCTTCTTTCTTTCTTTTATTTCTTCATTATTGATTTGGATAGTTTAATTGTAAAGATTCTAGTAATTAAAATAGCTTCCCTGTGGGATCGACCCGTATTTGCTGGTACTAGCTACAACTACACCATGCACTTACGGATTTAAACACATCACGCACCAACAAAGGAGGTAACACACATATTGTTAACCTTACCCAAAGGACATGCACATGCAGAAAATTCCAACATTTACACTTTTTATGCTCACATTCTATTGCAGCTTGACACATTATTGCATGGACTTTAACTAGTATATGCACCCAGTTTATAATATAGACTCTTTTGTTAGTGCATATCAGGGTGCCTAGCGATGGGTACCACACTAAGATTACTAACCATAGGTTGCTAGCCCCACACTATTGCTAGATTATTCTAAACTAAGAGACAAAGGCCAACCAAGGTTTACCCATATTTGGAATGAGATGGACTTAGGAGAACAATTTGATAGAGAAATAGGAGAAGACAAAGGTATAGTTTGTGTCATTTTTCTAGCCACAACCATAAGCGTTGTCCCAATCATGTTGCCATGGCTAGAAAGAGCTTTAGGCATCAGACATGAAATGTAACAATTCCTTACTTAAGGAGTGGTTGCCATATATTTCCTTCTATTGTAATTATTTTCATATCTAATTTCATTAGGTAGTTATACTCATTGTAAATTCACTGTAACAAACTATTGTAATAATTTTCATAAAATGTAACAATTCCTTATTTAAACAATGATTGGTTACAATGTAATTTCTTTAGTTGTAAGTATTTTAATGCTTGATTTCATTGGTTGCACTATACATATCTTTTCACATATGTATTACAATAGTCTTGGTAATGTTTGTAAAGAATGTGAACTTCTTATTTGGCTTTTCATTGAAATGCAATGTGTCATTGGAACATTTTATTCCTCTTGATTTATTTTAAGTCTGGACATGGATGCATGTTATTTACTAGTTATTATGCATGAATTTATTTATAAGACATATGTAATCAATCAATGTCGTCATAATAGGTCATAACATAAATGGGTAGAATAACACAACATCAGACAATAACATTTACAAATAAGAACATTTATAGACAATGTAAAAAAGAACAACATTCACATTAGTCTGAATCAGAGTTATATTGATGCTCTTGTTGCTGACATGGGGATGGATGTTCCCATTGTCCTATGTGTCCAATCACACATCCACCGGTGCCGTAATAAACTCCTGCACCATGAGCTCAACGATCGGGCTGTACTTAAGTTGGATGTGGAGGGTCAGCCAAAGGCTCGATCACTATCGTATAAGCGCACGCTAAAGATGGAGTTATTGCTTTTACATCAAATTCAGTGTTATGCAATGAAAAGGAGAAACTTGACGAGCCTAAAAACATGTCTGAGCCTCCTTTTGGCAGTGAAAGCAAAGGTGGCTAAAGCTCTCTGCCATTCATATATGGTGATGGATCGGGGCTTGTGGTACGTGTGACAGGCCTACCTCACCATATGACGTCACATCAAATGCATATTTCCCTTTATATGTATATCCTAATGAAGAAAGAGCATGTGGTGTGTATGGCATGCCCACCTCATCATGTGCCTGAGCAATTGTAGTGTTTGAAGGTCCCGCATCATCTGCACATTCTTCATTTTGTTGGCATCTTTTGCAAGTATGTCTACCTCTAGCACGTCTACCTCTAGCAATTGGATCGACATGAACCACTAGCCTTTAAACATCAAACAATGGAGGTGGGATGTGAGTATGCTCAACTTTGAATCTATGATGCTTATTTGTAATATCCACTAAGTCAATGCTAATTTGTCCAACTTAGCATCGATGAGGGCCATATGCTGCAACTCCACTCCTAAGTCAGCCAGTCATATAAGTAAAAGAAGAAAATTATTAATTGTTATTTCTCAATTCCATCTATATAATTTGTTTAAACACAGTAAATCTTACCGACGAATCCTCCATTGCACCACTTAGAGAAATCCAATGTCTTGTCATTGTTTTATACCATCGCATGTACTCATCCTTGTAGTGTAATAGTTCTAACGCTAGCACTCTGCACAAGATTTGTTGTTGTCGGTTGTTCCAAAGTTGAATCTACCATTCATGTCTAATGACCCAATCCTTAGATTCTTTACCTCATGTAGAGTGTCATCCACATCTGAGTTATGGGGTATAGGTTGTTGAAAATCAAGTTGCCTCATTACTCTATTTGTGATGTGCCATTCAACAGTGTGGAAATGTATTAGAGGCGCTTGTGAACACTAGATCTTTTGTCCCTATACAGTAGTCTAGCAGGATCACTAGTATATCACCTTTGTAAGGTTCCTAGATAACTTGTCATCATAAACAACAATCACAATAAGTATTATAAATAGAAATTAAAAATTCATGAAATAAATGACAATAATGTAATAAGGTCAATTATTCATACCTAGTTTGACTTTAAGCAATCAAGTGAAGCCATAAATGTACTTAACACGTGGCATAGAGTTATCATTGTGTCCTGAGTGTCACGTCATTTGAAAACTAAGGACATTAGCTTTTATTAGTCGGGATCCATCCAACCTCTCCTAACTAGTGCAATGTTCCCAAGCCCATATCTGGACTAGCAACATGCATCCAGAAATGTCATTCCACTCTACCTTGGATGCCTTGCATAACTCTCTATAAGTCCATGACAGAACCGCAGACCCCTAACTATATCTCCTTACATCTTGTAAATCAGCTAACATAGGAAAAAACATCAAATGCACATAATAGGTTGACTTGCCATTACATAATATTGCACCTAACAGTCTCAATATGTAGGCACGTGTATATTGTTGCACAGTCTCCTTATTAGCATTATTTAAGAGAGCATTAAACCATTCTTATAACTATGTTAGGGTAAGTTTCTGGCCATAAATGAAACGATGCTTATTTGGTGAAACATCACCCAACAATATTTCACACACTCCATACCATGGCAATCAAGTTGCGCCAATCACCACTTCACCATCCACTAGGAGTCCAAATTAGACTTCTACATCTTGCAATATAACTGTCATTTCTCCTTGTGATGTGTAGAATATATATATCTCCAATCGTCATCTTTCAACAAGTGCATTGATGAGGAGCCAATCAACATTTATGCGTTTGATTCTCGAAACACTATAGAATCTTGCTAATTGAAGATAGGTTTCCATTCAAGGGTCAGGGGACAGAATATAACCTAAGCCTATGACATGGAGCACTTGATAAGCCTTTGTATAAAAAAACTTGGGAGTAAGGTATTGAAAATAATAGAGAAATTGAATAATTTTTTTAAAAGATTAACTTTCATTGGTATTATTAACCTTATCCCCTCACCATATTACTTCTGAAATATGCTAGTATTGTAATCGAAGTAACGAGTCATCTGTCAGACTGAGATTGAGAAGATGAACGCTTTTATCTGAGATTCTAAGAATAACAATCCTGCTACAATTATCAAAATAAATAATATTAAAAATATGTATTGATAATTATTTTATTAAATTAAATTAAAAATCACAATAAATAATTTATTACAATTACAAATTAAGGTAACAAATTTTGAACTCCAAAACAACAACTTCAATCGTATCACATGTTAAAAAATCAATTAAGTAATCTATTTAATTGTTTACATTATCTATAATTAAGATTTCTATTTTTTACTTTATAAAAAATTTAAAACTAATCAAACAAATATTATTGTAAGCCTTACTAATTAGTTAAAAAAGAATAAATACCATAACTCTTGTATAAATAAAAAAATCCATAACAAATACTACATATATAAAATTTTGTCATGAATAAGAAATTTAAATGCTATAAATCTAATTTAAATATAGGCTAGTTACAAACTACATCTTAACTTTCTCATAAATATCAACATCTAACATAATAATTTTTAATGTAAAAGGTATTTTCTAGTCAACTAATTAATTTTCTTATGTTTTTTGCCTGATATTTATTTCAAATCCTAATTTTATCCTCTTAATATAATAGTTTCAAAACTCAAATTGCTAAAACTTCAAATCTTCTATCACTACTATTATGAGAAAAAATGAATAATTCCATTATATCTTAGATAATTAATTTTTCATAAAAAAATTTCATAAAATAATACATAATAATTATTCAAATAAACGTTCTAATAATCATGCAAAAGGAAACTTAACTACAAAAAAAAATGGATTTAAATGATTCTTAAACAAAAAAATAATGGTAAATAAAAATATAAAAACTTAACTCATAATTTTGTCAAAACAGGAAATATATGTTGGTTGATGGAATTTGGTAGATAAAGTGGATAAGAAAGATGAAGAAATGGAGAGGTGAAAGTGGAGAAGTGAGGAGCAAAAGCTTCAGTATGCAAATAAAGTAAATGAAGAAAAAGATGCAAATGAAGTAAGTGCTAGCTTATTTAACATGGCAAAAAAAAAATACTTACAAAACATAAAATCACGGACCTATAGGATTTAAGCATGCATGCATTGCTATGCAATAGTTTTTCTTTAGGTTTAGGTAGAAGCATGTATGCATTGAGGCAAAGGAGCCTAGGAGGTATGCATGTAGAATGGCACAAGACTATGCGTGCAGGCTAGTTAGGAGAAGGCTATCATGTAACAAGCTTTACATAGGTAGTGTTATTGTCATCAGTGTTGCCTACCTAAGCAGGTGATGTTGTTGGTAGCAATATTGGCCATGTAGCTCCGACTGCTAGGCAGCGACACTGACAGCAGCATTGCCTACAATAACAGGTGATGTTGCCATTAATAATGTTGTCCAGCTAGTCATCTTTTCTGGTGTTACTCCTAGCAACACTTTCCTATTTTTAACTCTATCTACAAAAATTGTTTTCATTCAACCCCAAATTAAATAATATTTTCTATAATAAGATAAAAAGTCGAGAATGGAAGAATAAGCATAAATTTATTGTGTAAAAATAGAATGATAATCTTGATCCATGTGTACAATTTGCAATGATATACCTAACTACTCAATTTTTTTTAAAGGGCCTTTTTTTTTAAAAGATGACTAACTATTTTTAGAACCACTTAAAATTGTTATTTCCCGTTAAATGCGAATTTTAATGTCTTAAAAAATGTGGCTGGGCCTTTAAGAGGCCAATTTCTTCTAAATTATTATTCTTTTCATTTTTTTGTGATTAAAAAGTTATTTCTTTTTTATTTATTATTATAAAAAAATTAAGAATATATATATTTTTTGTAAAAATTTTGTCACTATGATTCTTTTGAATACTCAATCACGTCATACATTACTTGATTTTTAATAAAAGATAACATAAGAAAAAGGAATAGGGGAGTATTTAGTTTTTCTTTTTTAGACGTATGAAATGTCAAAATATTTCAATTAGTAAAAGTAATATTTTTTTAACAATTAAACCGATTGAATTAACATTATAATCCTTTTCAATCAAATTCTTCAAGACAACTTGTAACCAAATGGAAAAATTTTGAAAATCAAATTCTGTAAAAACAATTAATCATGAGAAGAAATTCCCGAGTCCCCAAACGGGCCTGATGTAAAGTGATATGGATATTCGGGTCGAGTAGTTTGGGCCCAAAGCCTGCTATTTAACCAGGTGAGAGGTCCAATATGGTTTCAAGAATAAACTTTTATGTTTCGTTTTGCAGAACGTGTGTAGGGCCTTGATATGCATTGATGGCCCACTAAGTTGGATATGAAAATATTTGGGCTTTGAGCGTGACAAGTCTTGAGATGAAAAAAGGGGATAATTTAACTTAACCTCTTGAACAACCGAAATCCCGAGGCTGGCACATTTTTTGTAGTTTGGTATTCAGGGGGGGATTTCAACTTCTCCTGCCTCCACCCCTTCAATGACCAAAAATAAATAAATAAATAAATAAACTTGACCTCCTGATACTATCAGACGCTTGGACTAATTCAAGATGTGGTCCCTCCCCCGTACAAGAAAAAAAAAAAACTGTGGTGTGTTTGGTTAAATTTTTAAAGTTTTTTTTTTATGATTTTAAAAATAAAATGATATTAATAAATATTTTTTAATCAGTTTTTAAACACCATAATTTGAAATGTCTGTTTTAAAAATAAAAAAACAAAAACATCTTAATCTGTTTCCAAAATAACATGATGACAAGGACAATAACTTCTTCATTAATGACATTATTGCGATTAAATTTTTTTTTAAGAATAATTTTGTTAAGCACCTTTTCTTTTATTTGTTTTTTAAATTTTATTCCTTGTTTTATAAAACTGCAAGAAAATGAAAAGAGAAATAAAGAGACCCTTAACCTCTTGATGACCAAAAGTCCAAAAGAAAATTTAGCCTTCATGATTTATCTAATTTGGACAAAAAATAAATAATAAAAACTTAACCCCTAAATTTTAAAGCCTAATATTTAATCGCCTAAAGTTTTAACTAAAATAAAATATTGTCTTTAATATTAGTTTTAACAAGAATTTGTTTATTTCGTATTGTTTTCTTGATTTTGTTTGTATTTCGAGTCATCTTTTGCAATGAAAAAGATAGAATTTATAATTTAACTCCCTCGATTTATATTAAACCAAGTAAAATGAATAAAAATTTATAGAAAATTTAAAAAAGAAGCACAAATAAAAAAAATCATAAAAATTATATCCAAGAGCTTATAATTAACTCTTAAGTTTCATATGAAACAAAATAAAAGTAAGAATCATCAATTTCTTTTTAAACTTTATTCCATTTGAAAATTTATAATTAACTCCCAAGTTTTATAATCCTCATTTGCCATAAAAAATTGAAATAAATCATAACTCTTATGAGTGGACTACTATACACCACTGAAAAAATGGTGTAAGTTTGCTTCACTTACTTGGCGCAATGTTAGTCATTTGATTCAATCCAAATTTAGTTGATCAAATTGAAGGGCCAAGATTTAATATTAGTAACCTTTTAGGTGGAAATTTTGTTGTCAAACTTATGGCCGAAAGAACTAGTATTTACATAATGACCTTTGCACCTAATGTTGGGCCTTTGGGCCAAAGAGACTTAATTGTTATATGTCATTTTATTACATAATTCTTAAATATACATAAAAATATATTAGTATTTCTTAAATAACAATAAATATAAATAATTAATTTTATTTCATAATTATGTAATAATTAGTGAAAATAATTAATAATAGTTAGATCCACTTGATAATGGAAATTAAATAATTATTATATAGATTTAACTAAATTAATAAATAATAAAATATAAGAAAATTATTTAATTTAGATAAATATGGCATTTATTACTTTAATTCACTAATTGTCTTAATACTACTTATATAACTCATGCTTAGTATAAATTAACTCAATTCTTACAAAGTTATTGTTAATTTACAAGATTAATTATAGTTAGTAATAAATATTAATGGAGTACCAGAATTCTTTACCAACCATATGGTTAAGTCAAGTTGACGAATATATCAGTAAATGATCACCATCTCACTGCATGTGACATGGACCTGTTCTTGAAGAATAATCTACTAACATGAATAATTGATAATTCTTTTGTAGGACATAATTATATTTGAAATATGATAAGTAAATTTAAACTAAATGTAAGTTAGGTTTTCTTAAATTTTCAAGTATTTTATAATTTTGTTAGTATTTTTTTTAAATTAATGAATAATATAGAAAATAATTTCAAAACACATGATGAGTCAAAACTAAAAAATGACTATTTAGTAACAAATTTATTTAAATAAGTAATCTATCATTTAGATAGATTATGTGATAAAAATAATTATTATCAACAAAATTATAATAATTATTATTTTAATAATAATTCATGAAATTACTGTTAAAAATTAATTAATCATGATACTTAATTTATATTATTAATTAATTTTAGTATATTTTTATACCAATAATATAACAATAATTTATAATGGTATGGAATGATGATTATATAATAATAAATAATTTATATCATATTATTATTCTCTACAATTTAATTTATAATAATTAATAAACAATAACTAATACATACATAATTATTTTTGGGGTAAATTTTCCTTTAGATAATTTTATAGATATTTAGATACATCATGACATTAAAAGGAAGATCAAGAGATGTTTACTAACACAATTAAGTGAATGGGAATTAATTAATTATTAGGAGTCCACAAGTGAATAGGTTTTTTTTTTTTTTCTTATTTTGTCTTTATAAAAACACTATCAGTAGGTTTTTTTTTTTTGCTTGAATTATTTCTTTTATTGCTTAGCAATTCGAATACAATATTCTCAATGCGAGTTTGATATATTGCCTTGAAAGAAGTAAACCCATGTAACATTGTCTCTATAATTCTAATATTCTACTCATAAATTGCAAAACTTGTATTGTCTAGTTAAAGTATTTATCAAATCTAGAATCAATTGAAATCAAGCATCACAAATCACAATTTTTTTTTTTAAAAGAAAGACATACCTTGCTTTGAAAACATTCTCATTTTTCCCCCCACTTTATCTTGACGGTGTGTCAAAATCAGACTAAATTTGATGGGTTCGTCCTAGTACTCTTCATATTCATAATTTATTTCTATAAAATATGGGAAATAAAACAGAAAAACATATATAAATCTCCTATATCTCATAAGACAAAAATTATTTGAATATATTCAATATAAATATAAACTTTCTCAATTAGCAAAAAGTAAAAAATGAGAAAAAGGGAGTTGGGGCAAAAAATAACAACTCAAGCATCAATCTTAAAAGACAATGAAGTGAAACAGAGCAAGCTTGGAAGCACTTCCATGCTCTGAACTTCACTGGCTAGCAACGCAGAAATGGGCTAAAAAGGAATCCTTTACAAATCAAATCCTTCGAAAAATATCCAAAAAGAGATGCTAAACTGAAACTCGCCACTGCTACTCTTGGATCGGCTTCATCAACGTCTTGCAAAGGTTGCCACTGATATGGCTTCGTCTTCGTTGCCATCTTGCAATAGACAGCTCAGTACACCTTGTTTTCTCATATCTATCCTCCATTTTGTTCTGGATTCGACTACATTGTACTGCTAAAATAATTCGATCCCAATGCAGAATCAAACACGGATCAAATACAATAAAAATTGCCCAAAGAGAGATTACCTCCCGTCATTGATGTTTCAAAATACTATTTACTTAGCTGCAAAACAAACAGAGTATGTTTTTCTCACTCTCTATAGATGGTGTAATCCGAAGTGTTTAGAAATGATAGAGAATGGGGAACAATACAGTGCATATACTTTGGCAGAGAAAACGATCATTGTCTGCCATAGTTTGTTGCCACAATTTCAACGACTAATTGATCCCATCCCTAAAATTTAAGGGATGTGAACGACTTCAAGAGAAGTGTTGGACCACTTCTAAATGAGACTGAGTCTCATGGGAAATTAGTTTCACATTCTCCCGCTTGATCCACACTTCTAACTTAATGTCATATCTTAAAACAATGATAGCTCTATTAAGTAACAAATACATGATTCATGACAATAGATCCTCTATATGATGAGTATTATCTTTTATATATTACAATGCATTGATTTCTTAACATTATACTTTATGTGGTAACATAGTGAATAAACCATATGTTCATTCTTGGTCCAATAAAGATAAATTTTCTCAAAATTAAATAAAGGTGCACATGAATATGAGAAAATATCAAAATAAGAGTTTCATTAATAACTTTATTTGTACAATAGAAACTATATAAGGGAATCAAATCCCATGTTCACTACATGATCCTTGAATTTCTCTGGTGGCATGCCTTTTGTCAAAGGATCAACGAGCATTAATTCAGTGTTAATGTGTTCAATAACCACATTCTTTTCTTTAACACGTTCTCTTATGGCTAGATACTTAAATATCGATGTACTTGCTTCGACTTCCACTTTTGTTGATTGTTACAAAATATACTCAATGGCCTAGAGATAGAATCCATAATTCTAAGCGCAAAAATGAAACTATTAAGCCATATACCATGCAAAGTGGCCTCAAAATAGGATACGAACTCATCCTCCATAGAACAAGTAGCAGTCAAGGCCTACTTAGCGCTCCTCCAAGATATAGCTCCACCGACTAACATAAAAATGTATCCAAATGTTGATTTACATGAATTGACGTAGCCAACAAAGTCTGAATTTGAATAGCCAATGACTTCTAAATTGCTTGTCCTTTTGTAGATAAGCTTGTAGTCTTTGGTTCCTTGAAGATACCTTATTACTTTCTTTACAGCTCTCCAATGGTCCATACTTGGGTTACTCTGATATCATCCTAACATCCCAACAATAAATGCAATGTTAGGCTTTGTGTAGACCTGAGCATACATAAAGCTTCCTACAGCAGAAACATATGGAATGTTCTTCATTTGTTCCCTTCCAAGATCAATCTTCGGGCATTGGTTCAAACTGAACCTATTACCCTTCCCAATGGGAGAAACACTTAATGAACAATCTTTCATCCAAAATCTCTCTAAAATTTTATTGATATAGGTTTCCTGACAAACCCAAGATAACTCGAAATCTGTCTCTATGGATCTTAATGCCAATGACATAAGATGCCTCACCCGTATCCTTCATGTTAAAATTTTTAGAAAGGAATTATTTCACCTTATGAAGCAAGCCCTTATCATTGGTGGCAAGTAATATGTCATCCATGTATAAAACAAGAAAATAGACTTTACTTCCATTAACCTTAAGGTATATGCATTGATCCATAATGTTTTCTACAAAAACAAATGAAGAAATTACATTATGGAATTTCAAATTCCATTAGTCGAATGCTTGTTTTAAAGAGTAGATGGATTTCTTGAGCTTGCAAACCTATTACTCACTATCACTAGAGGAAAATCCATCAGGTTGTTTCATGTAAACCCCCTCCTCTAGCTCTCCATTAAGAAATGTAGTTTTCATATCCATTTGTTGCAACTCTAAGTCAAAATGGGCTATTAACACCAAAATAATGCATAAGGAATCTTTCTTAGATACAGGAGAAAAAATTTCCATGTAATCAATTCCTTCTTTTTAGGTAAATCCTTTTGCAACAAGTCTGGCCTTGTATCTTTCAATGTTGCCTAATAAGTCTTTCTTTGCTTTAAAAACCCATTTATAACCAATAGCTTTTGCACCATTGGGCCACTTAATAAGATCATCTTCAGCTCCAATATTGTAGTTATATTCTTGTAGATATGCTACATAATCACTAGGAATTGTTGAACTTTTAGTTTGAGCAAATATTTTTAATGTTGCACCTTTATTTTCCTAAGAAGTATGAGGTTCAACTTGTTGTTTAGAAGTGCCAGGCAACTCCTGAACAACTTGATTAGCTTGTGGAATATCATTGATTGGTTAGTCTTCAGTGATTGGTTGTTCTGCACCTATTTGTTCTTATGTGTGTGTGTGTGGGGGGGGGGGTGGACAACAATCCAACTATCACTTAAAGTGGAAGGTTGAAACTTTGTGTGATCAATATCAGAACTATGTTCCTGATTTGATCGCTCCCACTGACCAATTCATATTCAAGAAATTTTGCATTTCTTGATTCCACAATCCTAGTGCTGTGAGATGGATAATAAAATCTACAACCCTTAGACTTTTCAGCATATCCAATTAAATACCCACTAATGGTCCTTGGGTTCAGCTTCTTCTCTTATGGGTTGTAAATTATTACTTTAGATGGGCATCCCTAAATGCACATATGTCGCAAACTCGATTTCCAACCTTTCGACAATTCAAATGGCATCTTTGGGATTGGAAATTAGTTTAATATATACATTGTCGTCTTTAGCACTTTAGGCTATAAGGATTTAGGAAGTTTGGAGCTACTAAGCATACTCCTCACCATGTCCAATAATGTTCGATTTTTTCTTTCTACTACACCATTCTAGTCTAGAGAACCAGACATGGTGTATTAGGCAACAATCCTATACTCTTGAAGAAACTTTGCTAATGGCCCAAGTGCCTGTCCATCCTCCGTGTATCTACCATAATATTTTCCACCTCTATTTGATCTCTTGATCTTAATTTGCTTCTCGTATTATTTCTCTACTTTGGCCTTGAAAACCTTAAAGGCATATAATGCTTGACTTTTGTTACGAAGTATGTAGAGATACATATATCATGAGTAACCATCTATGAAAAAGATAAAGTATCTTTGACCATATGAGTCCATGTCTAGACTATATATATCGGTATGTATGATCTCTAATATGGCGGAACTCCTATTGGCACTTTTCTTTGTCTTGTTGATATGCTTTCCCTTAATGCAGTCCACATAAGTTTCAAAGTCAGTAAAATCTAGAGTATTAAGTATGCCATCATTTACTATCCTCTTAATTCTTTCTATGATCTTGTTTCTAGATAAGATGCTTTGCTCACTTCTTATTGGCTTCCTTAGGTTTTGCAAACCCTGTAAGGAATTTGAAATGTGGATTGTTGATCCAAAATCAATTCACCATATGTTAATATTTACATTAACTATATTAGATTTATAACAAACAAATGACATTGGGTTACTTTTCTTCTTAAGCCATTTCTTGAATTTTGCATATTCCTTCTTCACGTGTCCCTTCTTTTTACAGAAAAAAAAAACACTTGTTATCTTTCTTCATATCAGCTTTTAGAGGAATTTGTTGTTTCCCTTTCTTATTGGCTTGAGATTTTCCTTTCCCATGCATAGTCAGCATTGCATTTTCCCCTTGCTCCATTGCTAGCCTTCCTTTTTCTTGTACACACATGGTCATCAATTCATTGATGGTCCATTTATCCTTATGTGTGTTATAGGAAATTTTTGAAGGGCTATATTGATGCAGGAGAGTGTTAAGGATGTAATGCACCAAGAAGGATTCAGACATTTCTACCTCGAGTTTCTTCAGTTGAGCTGTAATGTCCCTTATTTGCATTATATGATTGCATACACCTCTTATACCAGTGAGCTTCTAGGATGTGAATTTCATAATCAGAGTGCTTGCTAGTGCCTTGTCCGAAGTGATGAGTTGTTCATCAATAGCTTTAAGCAAGTCTCAGACCTTCTCATACTGCTCCATCGATTCACAAATACCAGTAGAAATCTTTGTCTTAATAAATATCATGCTAAGGTGATTGGATCGCTCCTATTTCTCATATAGTGTGATTTAAGCTAGAGTACTAGTACTGTGGTTGCTGGTGGTTCATCTTTCCTAATAGCATAGTTTATATCCACACATCCCAGATGGAGGAGAATCCTCTCCTTCTAAATCTTATAGTTACCACCCTTAAGTTAGGAAATTTCTACTTGGATATCAGAAAAAGTCACAAGTTGTCAGGTTACACAAATTGAGATTTCAAGCTTATTAAGTTTAGAGTTTTGAGGCCTAAATGAATTCATGCTTTACCAATGTAAAAAACATGCTTAAAAGGAATCTAATTTCATTAAAGATTGCTTGTAGGAGAAATCTCTAATTCAATAAGATTCTTTAAAATTTAAGATAGATTTTATCATAGTTTACTAAATTCATAATATTAATGTATATTATGATTGTAGTTACTATTTTCTATCTTTAGACTTGTTGACGTCGGAATTTGCTTCGTACTGATGGTCCCAAAATCCAGCCAACGAGAGATGAGTTTTGGGATCCTATACTGCTTCCATAGTGCAATGGAAAGTATAATGAGGCAAAAGGAGAAGGAGAAGTGCGGCACGATGTTTTTAATGTGATTCAGCTAAATCTGAGCGGCACCAGACCCTACGTCCATGACGAAAATTTTATTAATATTTGAAATTATTTTTTACAAAGTATTAACTTATACTATGCCAGTCTCCTCTTCTCTCTTCTTCTAACAATGTAATCCTATTTATAGAGGAAGGAAGAGTTTCATGCATTAATTACAAGCTACAATTATGTTATATCAAGATATAAATAGAAAAGACAATAAAAGCTAAAATCTAGCTGTTGTAGGATGTAGGCTGCAGGATGGGTCCCTCCTGTCGGCTAAAGACTTGTATCTGTAAGCATTTTTTGCTCAGTGTGGTCCTATTGTGCAGGGTGTTTGTCATCTCAAGCTAAGGTTCCTTGCTCGGGGTCGCTATGGGAGGTCGCTGTAGCGAGCTTGATGCTACTGTAGCGGGGTAGCAAGCTCGAGTAGGATGGTTAACTGCTTGATGAGCTAGTCTTGTGATCACCTCACTATATCGCTGTTTGGTAGCGAGTGAGATAAAGTTTGCTAGTCGCCTTCAGCAAGCTTGACGATCTGGCCTAAGGCAGTTTCGGATCTATCGTATTCTTCTAAAGCCATTTTTTTACCTATAACATGAGCCCCCCAACCTTCGATTTGCTTTGCAGACCGAGAGTTGTAAGTTTACGATGCTCAATTTATATCTTTAGTTAGTGTCCTTCCATGATCGAAGTGTTATTTCAAATGTCCTTTTGCTCTGCTTTAGACCATGCTTTCTTCTGTTTGTCATTTTTGGCCGTTGGCATGGCATTATTACTAGTTTCAGGCCATCGGATGAAGATTAGATGAGATATCTTCTGGATCCTTCAAAGGGCCGAGTGAGTCTTTTTATATCCATGGGGTCTTTCCTTCTTGCCCTAGAAGAGCTCGAATGGAAGAGACTGAAGAGCCCCTTGTGTTTCTGTTGGCTTTGCTTCTAATGAAGCTTGTCGAGGCATGGATGGTCTGTTGCAGAGTGTTGGGAGGCATAGATAGCTTGTTGCAAGTGGCTTCATTACAGAACCTATCTGGTGGGCTTCTGGGGAGTCTTGTGTAGATCTTGGATTACCTCTCCTTAGCATTGCTTGTGGTGCTGCTGCCTGGCTAGCCGACTTTTATGACTTTTTGAATTACTTTGGGTCCAGCTCAAGTGGATACGCCGGAGGAATATAAGTAGGAGCAGTTGAAGGTCATTGTCCTTCCTGCAGGCGCGAGCTCACTGATTGGCCTTCTGCTCTTTCTTGTAGGAATAGTAGTGCTAGGTCTTTGAGCTTCTTGCCTTTGTTTCTGCATTTCTTCTTTTGATGTAATTTTTACCTCGTTGAGCGAGGTCTCTTCACTATATGAGCTTTTCTTTTTTTGAATGTTATACCGAATGCTTCGTGCATCACTATATGTAAATTTTTGATGATCAATAAAATGTTTCTTTGGCCAATCAGCCGGGCTTTAGTTTTCTACCTTTTGCTTAGTTGTTCTCAACGAGGTGATAACTCATAGCCAAGTAAGGTTGTACGTCCATACCACAACAAGCTTATTGCTCAATTTTGTAGCAAGCCTGTTGCTCAGTGGGACAACAAGCTCATTGCTCAGTCTCGCAGCAACCTTGTTACTCAGTGGGACAGCAAGCTTGTTGCTTAGTCTCACAGCAAGCTTGTTGCTTAGCCCTACATTAGCTCATTGTTCAGCACGACAGTAAGCTCATTGCTCAGTCCCACAGTAAGCTTGTTACTCATTGAAATAGCAAGCTCATTGCTCAGTGGTTGGGGAATTCACTCCCTTGGTCATAATTGGAATGTGGCTTGCTTTGGATGTATTAATGGGGTAGGCCTTGTGCTGTCTCACCCCTAGATGAATCCTTGCAATCACGGAATGAAAATGGCTTGCTTTGGATGTATCAATGGGGTAGGCCTTGTGTCATCTCACCTCTGGATGAATCCTTGAAATGACGGAGTGAAAACTCTTTGTCTAGGCAATGCCTTTTTTGGCCAATCAATAACTTGTATTGGTTCAGTGTACAATAATTAATACAACTAATCACCATTAGTAACAAGTGACAGTTACAGGATTAGAATATGGTTATGATAGAGGGCTCAGGTTCTTGGGTGGCAACTCACTGAGCTTGTTGAGCGCGTTATCTAGGCAGTTTTACCACATAATCTTGTAGTCGACCTCTCCTGATGAGGTCTTCAATGGCGTCTTTCAGCGCCTGACATTCTGAGGTGGTATGTCCAGCCTCATTGTGGTAAGCACAAAATCTTCTTTGGTATTTGGGCTTAGCAGTGGCTCTCATTAGTTTGGGCCTTCCGAAGTCCTTGTTGTGTCTCTCTGCGGCAAAAATTCTATCCTATGTATCTGATAGGTTGCTGCAGCTTTCGAAGTGACCTTCGGGTCACCGAGGCTTTGCCTTCTTAGCAAGGTGAGGAGTGGGGTCATCATGACTCTTGCTACCCTTCTTTTTGCTCGTGGTGGGACCACTGGGGTTTGCTTTGTGCCTGGGCTCATCCGTTCCGAAGGTTTCTTCCCATCTTATTTGTTTGGTACCTCACTCGTAGAATTCAGTGAGGTCTCGAGTTGGGGACTTGTAGAGGCTTTTGTACAGTTTTCTATCTTTGTGAAGTCCCGTTGAGATTGCTGTTAAAATACTTTCCTCCGAGGGATTCTCCACGAAGTTGGCCTTATGCCTAAATCGAGCTATGTAGTCTTTAAGTGACTCGCCCTTATGTTGGAAGATCATCATGAGGTGGCAAGGGGGCGCAAGCTATTTCTTTAATGCTCGATATTGGTTGACGAACTTCCTTTGGCATTCTTCCCAACTATTGATGCTACGAGTTGGGAGGTGCCTAAACCATGCCCAAGGCATTTCCCCTAATGTGGCAGAAAAGATGTGGCATTTCACCAAGGAGTCAGTAGTTTGGAGGTCTATTTGAGTATTGAATGCATCCAAGTGGTCGCTCGGGTCATTGTTCCCATTGTATAGCGGGATCACGGGCACTTTGAGCTTCTGTGGGAGAGGTCGCATCTCGATCTCCATAGAAAATGGAGACCTTTCCTCGTGGCGAGGCTGGTGGCTTTGAAGCTGTGGATGCTTTTTAGTCGTTCGAGCCTGCGTAAGATTTCCTCCATTGTTCAGTTTTGTGTCTCAAACTGAGCGGTGGAGCTTCTTGCTTGTTGTGAGCCCTCCAACTGTTGGCTATCATGATCTTCATGAGTTTCCTTCTGAGCCTTTTTACAAAGCTGCTAGAGTTATGCCATGATTTCTTCTTGTCTTTGTGTGCTCCGAACTTGGGCCTGCACTAGTGCTTTAACAGTTTCATCTAGCTCTCTTACCGTGCTTTCGAGTGTCGGATGGGGTTGGCTAGGTGTTTGTGCCTCTTGAGTTTCAAGAGTGATGGTAGACTATTGGTGAGCCCCAGCAATGGGAGTGTTTGTCGGTTTGAGGGTTGGAGTGGTTGAACTTCGAGTGGTTCTTCCTCTCGCCATTGTTAAGCTGCAGTGGAGACTTCAGATAGCAGATGGATCCCCACAGATGGTGCCAAAATATTGACGTCAGAATTTGGTTCTTACTGATGGTCCCAAAATTCGGCCAACGGGGGATGAGTTCTGGGATCCTATACTACTTCTGAAGTGCAATGGAAAGTACAATGAGGCAAAGGGAGAGGGAGAAGTGCGACATAGTATTTTTAACGTGGTTTGGCTAAATCCGGGCAGCACCGGACCCTACGTCCACAACAAAGATTTTATTAATATTCGAAATTATTTTTTACAGAGTATTGGCTTATACTATGCCAGTCTCCTCTTCTCTTCTTCTTCTAACAATGTAATTCTATTTATAGAGGAAGGAAGAGTTTCATACATTAATTACAAGGTACAATTGTGTTATATCAAGATATAAATAGAAAAGACAATAAAAGCTAAAATCCAGCTGTTGTAGGATGTGGGCTGCAGGATAGGTCCCTCCTGTCGGTTGAGGACTTATATCTGCAAGCATCTTCTGCTCGGTGTGGTCCTATCGTGTGGGGTGTTTGTTATCCCTAACTAAGGTTCCTTACTCGGGGTCATTATGGGAGGTCGCTGTAACGAGCTTGATGCTGCTGTAGTGGGATAGCGAGCTCGAGAAGGACGATTGACTGCTTGACGTGCTAGTCTTGTGATCACCTCGCTGTATCGGTGTCTGGTAGCCAGCGAGGTAAAGTTTGCTGGGCGCCTTCAGCAAGCTAGACGATCTGACCTCTGGAGAGTTCAGATCTGTCGTATTCTTCTGAGATCATTTTTTGCCTATAACAAGACTTTAAGATAAAACTATTAAAATAATTCTTCCTAACTCTTGCCGGTAAATTAAGAAAAACTAATTTTAATATTTTATCCTAATTAATTATATAAACATAACAAGATCACTATAGGGTAAAATTATTATATTTATATAATTAATTACAATTAATGTCCATTATGTGATCCTAATCCACTTAATATATATTTTTATATAATTAAAGATGCTGTAGCTACTCCCTAATTATTTAAAATTATATGGTTCATTAGACATTTAACTTACTATATTTTGGGATTAATTAATATGTGAACATTTTATGAATCTTAATGTGCTAAACAATTTTTAACCAAAACTACATGTTAAAATTGTAACCATAATTTATCTAGCATAATTTATGTAATATTGCATGCAAATAAAGCTATAAATTTATACATACTATAACCTTAGTTAATTGTATTAAAATTAACAAGTATATTTATATACAAAATTAATACAATTAAACTTAATTGCATGTAAAAAGAAACAAAGCATGCAATATATATTCCAAAATACACACTAAATAGTAATTTATTAATACACAAAAATAATACAATACCTTTTATCATTATATATCAAAACAACAAATTAAAAGTGGTATTTTTTGGAAATATTTGAACGAAAGTGACATTTTTTTTTAAAATGTTGTCTTCTGCCTAAGGACGGATTGTTTTTGACCCGTCAACCCATTTGAAAAACACAACCCTGACTGTCGTTTTTCATGTTTTTAATCATAGAAGAATTAGAAACTCAAAAATAAAGAGGCTTTTGTTATTAAAATGCATTAAAACTGATCTAAAATCAAATATATATAAAAAAAGTCATTCGACAAAAAAATATCATATTACCACAGCGAAAATTTACATTCTTATTAACAATTTAATTGCATATAAACCTTAAAAATCCAATAAGTTAATGATTTTTAATTATAATGCGCATAAGTAATAACTCAAAAACAAAAACAAATTTTCTAAATCTTTTGGCCATGAAACAATGATATGCCAAGTTGGTTTTCATCATATAATTACCCAGAAACATTTAAAAACAATCAAGATAGCAATTTCTGATACAAAGATGCATTAAAACCAACTCAAAAACAAAGTTAAAAACTTTTGACATATTTGGCCATAAAACAGAGAATAATAGAGAGAGTAATTTTTCATAATTCAAAACATCAAGGCAGAGGTATATAATTGTAGGCTTTGATACCAAATATAATACTAAAATAATTCGATCCTAATATGAAATCAAAATAAGCATGATATACAATAAAATTGCCAAAGAGAGTTTACCTCCAATCATTGATATTTCAAAATACTATTCACTTAATTGCAAAAAAAATAAAATATATTAGTTAAAATAGTTAAAATAGATTTATAATCTCTCTGTTTTATGGCCCTTCCTTACTCTTTTTTACTCTCTATAATCCAAGGTATTCGGAAATGAGAGAGTATGAGGGCATATATATATATATATATATATATATATATGCGCACTATAATAGAAAAAACCATCATCCTCTACCATGGTTTATTGTCACAATTTCAATAACTAATTGATTATGTCCCTAAATTTTAGGGGATTGAATGACTTCAAGAGAAATGTTGGACTACTTCTAATGAGACCAAGTCTCATGGAAAACTAATTTCACAAACATATTAGATTTGGGTTGGACTATGTTGCACGGACACCAGAACACGGATACGGGGACACAGGGACATGGATACGGGGACATGGCATTTTCAGAAGTGTCGGGCTATTTTTACATGGTAAATGAAGTGTCAGTGTCGAGAAGTGTCGGACATGGAAACGTTTTCGACACGGGGATACGGCTATTATATGAAGTGTAGGTGTATCGTAGGTTGGATCTCATTTTAGCAGCATTTGTAAATATGTAACATTTAGGGACACATTTACAATTTCTTGGAGTAGGTGGAAGAAAGTGATTCCATTTTCCATTTTAACTTTGAATAAATAATGATAATTGATTTATCCGTGTAGATCTATACCTCTTTTGTAGTGTTGTACCATAGACTTTCCCTAATAATTAAGATATGCACTTCCATGCCCTGGTATTTTTCTGGGGTAAATTTACCCCAATTGTTAGTTGAATCCAACGACGACAACTATGGTATGAAACTGGTTCTTGTTAAAGTATGAAAATATAATCGATTTGCATTGAAGCTCCTGCTATTTATTGTTTTTGCATTCTACCCTTGAAAAAGTAAAACTTGAACAAATAAGTATTAGAAGATTTTTTGACCTTGGATGAACTTTTTGTTAGAATAAAATTCAATATATACAGGGGCCACACATGTAAACATTAAAATGTATGGCCATTATTTAATAAGCCTAAATAAAGTGGTCTAATTTAGAAATAAAGTTTAAG